>PVHY01001028.1:88551-178701 GCA_004024945.1 Uropsilus gracilis | reverse complement strand
CTCCAGTTTACATGACAGATTTGGATGACAAAAATAACCTTCTCCATTCCATTCAGACTCAGTTCACCATTACTTCTAGAACCAGGCAGAATTTGGAGAAGACTCCTAGCTGAAGAATCTAAGGAACTTGCCAAAAGAGGAACTCAGTACCTTTTGGAAATGTAGGTACCTGCTAACTTATTCACTAAAGGATGCACAGCATTTTTGAGTTTCTAGCCATCTCCAAACCTGACTCCCTAATATTCTGTCTGCCCTGAATCAAGTATTCCATGCTCACAGCCAGTCATACCAATGCACATCATTCCTGGTCTTGTCTCCTTCCAACGGAACCAAAATCTATCAGCCTCCTGAGTTTTGTTTAAGGAAAAATGAAATCTAAAATATGGTAGTGCAGATCTTCGGTCTTTGAAAGAGCCCAAGAAACTAAAATTATGTTCTAAATTTCTCTATAAGTAATTATAATTGGGGAAAATGAAATGATGTAGTAAGTCAAAACAATTCATTTGTCTATATTGTGACTTTAAAGATAATGCAAAGGAAAAAGGAGAAAATGCTTTTAAAAAAAAGTAAAAACTGGATATTTAATAAAGATCAGTTCCAAGCAAATATTATATTTAAATGAGTTTGACATTTTTCACTGAGTTTGACTTCAACATTTTGTCTTCAACTGCAAGAAATAGCAATACTGAAACTCTCACAGTGTTTGTTGTGAAGTTGCAGTCAAGGATGCTACCTTAGCACACTATAACCCTTATAAGGTCTCAAGGCAGAAGTTTCTTCGTCATATCACACTAAGCCCTCCCTACTTCCTCCTTCCTGTTATAGAAGTAAAATGTCTTCTGCCATGACTATTAGGGCAGAAAATACCCAAAATACTGGTAAAGACCTTACTCATTTACAAATTTATAAATTACTTTGGCCAACATATCTGGCCCCCACACTCACCCCAAGACCTTAACTTTTCTTTTTATTTTATTTTCTGCAATGTAAAAATGTTCCATGTGATTTCAAATACTATTTGGCAAGAGGCAAAATTTAAACAAATAAAATGTAGTATTAAGTTGTTATTATTATTTTTTTTATTTTTATTTTAGAGAATAGGTCTCGCTATGTTGTACAGGGTTGTCTTGAATCCGCAGACTCCAGTGATTCCTAGTCTCAGCCTCCCAGGTAGTTGGAATTACGGTAATTTTTTTTTCTCTAATTTAGAATCAAGAGATGACACTCTATTCACTTTTCTTATTAATTGAAAAGAGGAGACAGTGGCAAAGATACAATGTCTCATGTTTTAGCTATAAAATTAACACTTTCAGTTCTTTAGTATCTGCTGAGAGAAAGGAAGGGCTAAAATAGAACAGTAAGGGAAGAGAATATAGCAACTGCAAACATTATGCCACATTAATGATTTTTCTCCATGCAATACAAAGAAGACTGCATTGTAGAAAGTGTGCATAGCATGACAGATAACATAAAGGTATACTTAATTAATAGTGGCATAATAAAATGGTTGGCAGAGTATTCTCACTTGCCCAAATAATACAAATAAAACAAAGCTTTATTCTAAAAACCATCTACTTGTGACTGAAGATGTGATTTTATGTAACATATCTCAATAGAACCTGAACTTACCAATATACATCTTCTAAGATTTTAGAACTTTCCATATTTATTCAATTCACACACCTGTTTTTTTTTTTTTTTGAGCATTTACTACATTGTCATTCTATAAGATGACATTCTATAAGATGTCATTCTGTAAGATTTTTCACATCATTGTCTACCCTGGGATTCTCCCACCACCTTATTACCAGTGAAACATCTTAATCTTGTGTGCTCTCCCCCTCCCCTGAGTTTACTCTCCTCCCCCTTTCTTGATCTATGCTTCAGTTCTGTTGGCACTTTTAAATTTTTCTTATCCATTTGTTTGTTTGTTTTTCCTCTAAAGGATAATATTTTAAATTGTAAAAATACAGTTTCTAAGATGGGATGGTTTATAGCCTAAAAGAACATGGATTAATTCCAAATCCCATCCTATTTCCTCAGCATTAAAATAGGGATTAAAATGTCTACCCCAAGGGGTCTTTGTGAGAATTAATGGAACATAAGGACTGAGGAAATTCTAGCTACCATTTTCGATATTAGTTCTTTGCTGTTAACATAGTTTTGTTAATCCAGTTTATTCTTGGTTCAAGGGCTCTCATTTATCAAACTGAAAATTGAGGATTTTTGATACAGAGGCCAGAAGAAAAAGAAAAGAAGAGGAAATAAGTGTACTGAAGTCCCAGTGAAGAGAAAGTCCTAGAAAGAAATTATATAGAAAAGTTATAATGAGGTAAAAAGAACCAGAATTGGAGCAAATCTACACCCATCAGTTGTTTATGTTTAAATAAAGGTAATATTAGTAATAAATCCCAAAGGCTGTTGTGAAAATTAAGTGAATTATTACATTAAAAAACAAATAATAAAAATGAGTTATTACATACACAAACAATGGGTCTGACAAAGACAAACTTTAAGACCAATCCTTGAGAGTTGACCATAGATCTGATACAGTCAGGAGGGATGGGAGGGAAAAGGAAGCACGAAAGAGTAGAAAACAGGGGGAGAAGAGCCCAATGAATTATAGTAGAGGACTATGGAGATAGGAAAACTATCATGACCACACGTGAAGGGAGAAATCCTATATTTTGAGATTTTTGTGAGATTCCTGGTAATCAAATTATCTCCCACTCTACTAGACAAAGTCACATGTACAAAATGTCTTAGGCTACAAGTGAGGCTACACACTCAAAATATTCTTAGAAGCATTATTGCTTACCTGACTTTGTCTACAAATCACATATTTAAGATTATTATTAGTATATTTCTTTAGTAGAGAGCATTTTTAAGACATCATCTCAAACCTTTCTAAAGTCATAGCAGTGAGTCAGCTGCAACCTCACTTTAATTTTTCCTCCGATGTCACATTGTATAGACATAATCTTGGTTTCATCATTGACCTAAGGTCATTTCCTAAATTTGGGAAGTATTTCCCAAAGGATATTGGGGATTAGAAACAGTTTCACTTCCAAATTCACAAAATCCTGACTTTATATTTCCTCTAAATTCCGTTTTAAAACTGAGAAGTTCCTCTTTAAACTCACCTTAATCTTTTAAGTCATCAAGAGTAGCTAAAAGAGGTCATTTGATACCTTCAAATATTCTTAGTGGGAATTTCTTTAGCTATAGCCACCTGTTGAATGTGTACATTTTCACTTTCCATGTTACTTTCTACCACTAGGTAGGAAGGTCTAGTCTCCAGCAAAAATTAGGTCACAGTCCTTTCAATCATTACTGCAATTCTCATGAATTCATTTAATTTTCACTTAGTCATCACCCCAATTTAGTGTCAGCAACACAATTTATTCTTTCTCATGATACTGTGCAATGAGTGGGCTATTCACATGCTTCACATGCTGTCACCTGAGAAGTTGGAATGGCTGGAAGATTTCAAATGAGCTCTCTCACATGGTTGGCAAGTTGGTGCTAATTCTGACTGCAGCCTAAGAATTCAGGAAAGACTGCTGACAGTGCCTTCATTCTCCTCCATGGCTTGATAGTCTCAGGGTAGGCAAAGATTTTTTCTTAAATGGAAGCTGGCTTCCAAGAGCACAAAAAAGGAAATGCCATGCCTTATTAAGACTGAGGCCTGGAAAGGGCACAGATTCATATTTATGCTGTGGCGTTCCATTGGCTAAAGTAAATCATAAGCAAGTCCAAACTTTTAAGTTATATTTGAATCAAAGTAACACATGCATATATTATATATTTCATATGTAATACTATATGTAATAGGTATACATGTATGTATATATTTATTGTATTCTGTACTTTATGGGAGATCACGGAAGAACAAACTAAACCAAAACTAAAAACTTCATATACCTGTGCTAACAAAAACCAATTTTTATAATTATATAAGTATAAATGTTATAGATATTTATAACATAGGTCTACTCTGTTCTTTGTCCTCAAGAGATTAGATAAGTAACAACTGTAAACAAAATGCAGCAGCAGTACATAATCATATTCATAATGATTAGTAATAATGTAAAATGTTAATTTTAGAAGGTAAAACTAAGTAGACTGAGAATATAAAACAAAATAATATCCTCAAGAGGTATTTATGTCTACACAAAATTGATATGATTTATAATCCATTTAGTCAAGTACTTAACTTCAGCTCTTACATATAAAACAATTAGCAATATGTCTCATATATATATGGTATTCAATAAAGTTTACTTACCACTTTTATTGTCTCTTTCTTTAGTAAATCACTGTATTAATGAGACTGACAAAACTAGAGTAAAAAATTGAGGTGAAATATGCTTTTTCACTCAAATTGCCCTCCCAGTGTAATCATGTCATCATCCATGGCTATACTTATTGCATGAAGAATAAACAGTTGTAGGTCCTTAGAAATCTTCTAAATTTTAAAAAAGAGAATTATATTCTAAAGAAAAATATTGCTAATACATTCTATTGTCCTAGAACTGATATTCTAACTATCACTAATTGTACTTCATAGAAAAACTTGCTTATTGTCTACGCAGCACAGCACGTCATTCTAAGATCAGCATAAACCAAAGTCTTTATGGTCCAGAGTCTTCATCAAAACAGATATCCTGGATTCAAAAATATCAGCTTAAATAGTGCTCTGTATGGTCTATTTTATGAAAAATGTTCCACTCTAGTGTACACTCACATGTGGTACACAGATCACACCTGAACTCCACATCTGCTCATTTCACAAATTTTTACCCCACTTCCCATTTGTACTTTACTCAGTCAGGAGAAATGACTTTTGCATTTTACCACATACTATGTCTGCTCTATCTCCCAGGCATGAGTAGCAATATCACTTGAACTGTGTAAAACTTTAACTAGAATCCTGGCACTTCACCATGAAAGAGATAGTGATGGAGGACACAATAACCGCCAAATTCCATTTCACACTCAGCCTCCTTCCACCCAGTCATCAACTAAGTTTTCTTGTGCATTACACGCATTTGATCTCAGCATTGCTGTATGGTAGGAATGATTCGCTCTGTTCATCCACAGACTAATAAGGAGATAGAAATTTAGTTCCCATGTCTATTATGACTATTTGACCTGAGGTTCAATTTGTTGCTTTCATCTTAACAAGGAGATTTGAGGATATTCCAAGGTAATAGCTGGATATGTTCTAATCCTAAATTCATCTTGTGCTTAACCCCTGAATTCTTTTTGATTCCAAGATTGCTACAGAAGTCAATGACATTCTTCTTTGAAGCATTTATTTAATTTTTTAAACAAATAATATTTATGATAAAAATCAGCTGAATGACCTACATTTATGAAAATTAAAAATATGAAGGCATTCACTACCTTGATCTCTGCTCTGACCATATGGTTGCTAGACTTGTTGCATGTCACTGAACTTTTTCCCATGCATTTATGATCATACACATACATCATAAAAATAGTCAAATAGTCTTTGTCTTCATTTTACGAAAATAAAATAATACTTCATAGAACATTTTGCAACTTTTCTCAAGATACCTTAGAGTGTATCTTTTCATATATCTCATAGGATAAAATATCAATACAAATATCAATACAAATGAATTTTACATCCTTTTAATGACTAAAGAATATCTAGTCTATGTATATATTCTAATTTAATCATAGTATCATCAGTTGATGAGTATTTAGACTGAATACAGTTTTAAATGTCATGAGCAATGTTATAGTATCTAATTTTGCATATACTTATCTTTTGCCTAATAGTGCTAGTATTTCAGTAGGACATACACCTAAAGAGTAGAATTATTGATAGAAACTTTTTCTACTTTATACTTTAGGAGACAATTTTGGCTAATATACTGTTCACCACTTACTAACCATATGTCCTTGGACAAGCTATATTACCTTTCTTAGCTTCACTTTCCTCATTATGAAGCTGAGATAGTAGTATCTGTTACATGAAGTTGATGTGAGAATTAAATGAGGTAATGAATGGAAAGAATTTTGCATATGGCCTGGCACATAATAATTGTTCACTCAATGTCTTCAACTAAATCAAATTACATCATTAAGACCTCACTGAGCAAAACTAAGCATAATTCATTCTCCCAACTACATAGCATAACAAAAAGAGTCTCTAAAATGAGTCTTGATTCAAATTCTCTAATATTGAAAGACTGAATATTTCCACATTGAATCAACACTCTCCACTTTCTTCTCACCTAAGTCTATAATATGATCCTGAGTTATTTGAGTGCATGTACACATAAGAAGGATTAATCATCTTTGTACCACCCTTCAGAGCTTATGTAACATATAAAGTAGCTAGGTGTGTGGACAGACTTAGAGATATACAAAGCATAAAAACCATGGGGGCAGGAGAAAATAAGGGCATTTTAAAATGGAATATCTAAAAGAATATAGTTTTAAGATGATGAGTACAGACAATGCATAACTGGTCCATTCTTACCATATCTAACATTCTATTCATGCAATAACATAGTTTCAGGCACCATGTTGAAACCCAGATAGCAGGGCTCTACGGGAAGGGATCACTGCCCTCCAATCTTGCTTCATCACTACTGGAGAAATTTAGCAATACTCTGAGAAACACAAAAGATGTACTTCTCATATTTACCAAGGTACTGAAAAATTATGAGAAAAAGAGTCAAAATTGTGCAACCTGCTGTATCTATCCTTGCATTTTTCAAGCACTTGGATCTATTGTGAGTGTAATATATCGAGGTTCATAGGTAGAATTTGACTTCCAGGATAGCTTTTTTCTTTCTTTTTTTTTTTTTTTTTTTTTGAGACTAGGTCTTGCTATTTTTGCCTGTGGAATCGCAAACTCTCGTTGCCCAGGGTACCACAGACTCAAGCAATCCCCAGTCTCAGCTTCCCAGGTAGCTGGGATTACAGGCGCGCGCCACCACGCCCAGCTATTTTTTTGGAACTAGGTCTTGCTAAGGGCCCCAGGCGGGACTCGAACCGCGATCCCTAGCCCCGGCTGCTTCATAGGCTGAAGCTTACAAGCATGAGCCACCGTGCCCGGCCTAGGATAGTTTTAAAATAACAATCCCTAATAGTTCTGGAAACATGTGTTCACTGGTCTTGTATCTAAATATGCAAATTGCAAAATGCATTTAAAAAAATGACTATGCCCACAAATAGAAGACCAAAGAAATTTTAGAAGTTGTGTATTTAATTAAATAGAATTAACAAAAGAACAATGCAGGAAAAGAAGATAATATCCTTTAGTGGACACTGTTCTATGATATGCAAAATACTTCTTTATGCATTGCCTTATTTTGATCTTCACAACTCTCTTAAGAAAACATGGCAGATATTATCTGCATTTTATGAACATAAGTACTCACACACCCAGTAGCACCTAATTAATTAAGTGACAAAGCTGGAACTCTAACTCAAGCTTTCTTAGTGTACTTTATGACATCTTGAACAAATTGAACATGTCACAAATAGTGTAGTTTGTTAGAAGCAAATATATATGTATTTAAAAAGAAATAATGGAGCCAACTATGTATGAGATAAGATGTTCATTATTAAAAGCTTTCCCAAAATATTATAAATTCTTTCAAGCAGGACAATAATATCTTTATATATTCGCTACAATACTATCACCTAGCTCCAGATGGTGATGATGGTGATAATGATGATAATGATAAAGTAGTTTTCATCTCATGAATTCATGAGACAGACTCTGCCCTACAGTCTCCACTAAACTTAACTTCAATTCTTATAATCATAAGTAGTAGGTATTGTTATCATCATTGTCCTCATATAGGTGGGAAAATACTGAAGCACAAAGAAGTTGAGTAGCTTATCCATAACCATTTGTTTAGTAAAGAGATCCAGAGACTCTTAACTGCAAAATTAAGCTACTTTTTGAAGTACAAACATCTTTATTCCATTCCAGTTTCTCTGCCTTACATTCAACTAGATGATAAGGGAAAAATCTCTAATTTAGGTTAACAACATAAAACCTTTCCTTGCATGTATAAGCAACACTGATCTGGTCAAGCAGTGACTACACTTCATCCACAAAGTACTAAGGACCCACATGCAGTCAGAGAACCCAGCACAAGGTATGCTGGTGACAATCACTAGCATTTATCATGCCTGACACTACACTCTCTTATGTATATGTACCCCATACACATTAATGTTGTTCTTTTTATCTTCTAGTGGATAGTTTGATCTGAATCTGGTTCTTTACAAATTTGGGTGGATATAGAAACATTCCTTCTCATAAAAGCAAGGACTATTGCATCACTGGGCATGTATCTATTGCATGTCGGTTCTAAGGGATGATCACTCTTCTGGTTCTTCATATAACCCAGAAGCACACAAGATACTATTGGAGGGAGATATAATGAAGAAACTGAGGATATAAACCTGACCCCACTTATAGAGACTTCCTTTCCAGGAAAAGTAAAACTTAAAGCATAAGTGAGTTAAAATTCATATGCAGATAATCTATATCATATATACACGAATATCTATATTCCAAGTAGATCTACTTGGAATATAGATATTCGTGTATATATGATATAATAATATGATATGATAATATAATTAAGTTTTCTCCTTTTAAATAGTATTCTTTAAATAGTATTCTTAGCCCTTTTAAACAGTATTCTTTCTTGATATTTCATTTATTTTCATTTTTTTAT
The DNA here is from genome assembly GCA_004024945.1 of Uropsilus gracilis. Classification (NCBI taxonomy): domain Eukaryota; kingdom Metazoa; phylum Chordata; class Mammalia; order Eulipotyphla; family Talpidae; genus Uropsilus; species Uropsilus gracilis. The sequence continues at coordinate 169,960 of PVHY01001028.1, read as the reverse complement.
TTTTATTTGAGACTAGGTCTTGCTTTTTTGCCCGAGAAATTGCAGACTCACGTTGCTCCGGGTACCACGGACTCAAGTGATCTCCAGCCTCAGCTTCCCAGGTAGCTGGAATTACAGGCACACACCACGACGCCGAGCTATTTTTTGAGACTAGGTCTTGCTATGTTGCCCCGGGTGGGTCTCAAACAGCGGACTCAAGGGATTCCTGATCTCAGTCACACTAGGCTGTGCTTATAGGCACAGGACACCGGTACCCTACTTCTTGATATTTTCAAAGGAAAAATAATTTATAAATAAACCTATTCACTCATAACTATCCAGAAATCTACATGTTAAGCAAGATAAATTATTTCAGCATCCAAAAAAAAAAAAAAAAGAAGAAGAAACCAAAGTTTTCCAGTCCCTTTGTTAAAACTAAAAATTGGAGATATTTGATTTCAAACTAATACTAACCACTCACTCATTCTACAAGAATTAGGCAAGACCTATCTTGTTTGCTTTATATTAGATGTAATAGATATAGACATAAAAATAGAAATGAAAATGAAGAAGAAAAGTTCCTTCCCCACTGTTGACCTCATATGGCCTATTAAGAAAAAAGGACCCTAGAAAGAAGTCACATTCTAAGATAGATCAGTGACTACCAACCTGTCACAGTGGATTCAAATGACAAAGAAATGGTCAAATAAAATACTGTGATATTGGTTTAGAAAAGGCTATATTTTTTAAAAGATAGTGTAGGCAGATAGGTATGTAGGTAGATAAATAGAGATAGCAAGTACTGTATTTATAACAGTAAATATATTCAGTATCAGTGGACCTTAGAGAAAAACTAAATGGCAATCCAGGATATCTATTCAATCTAGTAAATTATCCAAATAAAACCATGTCTCTGTCTTCCCTAATGTACTTCAAACTCCTAGTTGATTAATAAATTACATCTAAACAAGAACGATATAGACCTACTTATGGTAATAGAGGGGATAGGTGGAGAGTGGTGAATATACAACCCTTGCAGAGATCTGGGCTTCCTTGCACATTCCACAGTCAATATAAATGATATTGATGTTCAGATTATCTGCTCTTTTATATTACTCAAGCCTCCTTTCCCTCCTATTAGGAAGAGAACTGAATTGTCGGTGCATTTGCTTGATTCCACTGAGAGGCCTGAATCATCATTTGGCAATATCAATCATTCCTTTAAGATTAGTCTCTACTAAAAGCCTGCAATGAAATGATAATGTACTAACCTGTCTCCAGTTAATGGCAAAATAATGGTTGCTTGAGAAGAAAACACAATGAAAGATAATCTCATTTGAGGGCTGCAAAACAAGAAAAGAGGCAGTTAAAACATTTTTAGAAGAAATATTGATATAATAAGATATATAGCTAGGAGTTTCATTTAAAATTGGTCTCACTAAATGGTCCTGGCTTCTTTTAAATAGCACTCCTAAGCAGATATGCTAACTCTGTTTAACATTATTGTATGAGTCATTTTGGATTTACTCCGTGCTTCTCTGTGCTCAAACACTCCTCTTTTTTCCACAGGGCCTTACATTTAGGAAGAGTCTAAGCAGAAAGATAAATTCTAAGCCAATGTAAAGTGCTGTTGTAAAAACACTTCTTCCTTTGTTATGCCATATTTTTAGCAGTACTTAGGACTAGTGAATAGTTAACTTGGTTTAATTATGACAAGCATGATAAATGCCCCTACAAAATTCACCTTGAGGTAAAAATATTACAAGAGTGTCATGGATTATGTAAGAGAAGCTAAAAAATCACATTTTTGGTTAGATATGATCAGTTTTGCAAGTCCCAAACATTCTACTCAAGTTAACCTCCTATTAACAACAACTGTCTCAGTTAGAACAGACTTGAAGCTTTAGGCATGTATCTCACAGGGTGGTTCTGATTCAAAGCACTCTCTATGAAACTATTACTAAGACTTGGAATCGAAAATATGAAACTGAAACTTACAAACTGAAGATCAGAATGATCTCAAAGACATACACATATTTTAAAGGTCTTTCTCTTTAGTAGTCACCCACTATTCACTTTCTAAAGTGGACTATTAGTCACTAAACTACAAAGCTAGAACCAGAGAACTGTATCTTATAGAAGTCAGTTCTAAGCTAAACCAAATAATTAAGAGCCCCACTTACTGAAAATGCTGGATTGAAACAATTCATTGCTTTTGATCAAAATCACTGTGGTACTTTCTGAACACTGATAGATATATTTGAAAATTTGTAAACAACCATCTCCTTTGCCTTTGACATTTAAAGATGCAGGGCCTTGTTTATTTTTCTCTCTTAGACAGATTTAACTCAGACCCTGTCCAGAAATGTGTGTTCTACTTGGCTTCTTAAGCAGGAATCTGATGATTGAACATGGACAAGCATACATTTTTATAGGGATAAGTTTTACTGCTGCCAATAACTACAAGCAAGGATTGCCTAGGCCTCTACAGATTGTTTGAAGTTACTTGCAACATGACTTTCAAAATGTTTTGATCATCCAAGCCTGTTTTGCAGAAAACATTTGGGCTAACAAGACTGAAAGAAGCAATATTTAATGATACAGCTCCTTTTTGTGTCCTTTCCATTATCTTGATAAACTTGCATTTGTTCATTGCATTTTTTTTTTCTTTAAAAAGAGGGGAGGAAAAAAAACATCAAAAATCTGGTGTTCAGTTATTTTTAAATAGGAAAGGCTACTAATTCCTAGTTACCTCTAAATAACAGAGTAAGCTGGATTTCATAGCAGTTATGCTTTTTATAGGCGAGGAAACCAGTGTTTGCTAGTAAGGCTTACTGCATATATAGAACAGTTAAATTCTAAACCAGCCACACACCCACACATTTTGTAAACACAAGTCGTTTAAACACACAAACAAGTGCCTTTTCTGGTAGTGGGTTATTAACACATGTTCATTTGAAATTTACCAACACTTTTTTTTTTTTTTTTAATGAGGACCTCTACAATACTAAGAATTGTGTGGAAAGGAAACTATGTTATGGATACTATTAGCATAAATATTTTAATGTGGCAAATTATGAGAAAGCATAACTGAAATTCAAAGCAGAAGAAAAAAATCAGAAAGAAAAAGACATTTGGAATAGTATTTGAAGATGCTTCCCCAGAGCCTGAACCAAGTTCCTGGGATCCAGATGAAATAAACCCTCAACAATTCAAGGGTGTCCTAACAGTAGCATGTGTGTACTAAGGATCTTGAGGCACTTAAAAATCAACGTTTCAGTAAAGGTTTTCTCTTTAAAAGGATTTCTAAAAAGGAATACCTTTAATTAGTTCTACTCCCTCCATCTCAAACTCCTCTGCCTAAAAAAAAAAAATAGATAAATAAAGTGGGAGAAATACCTTACAAATCTTTCTGTAAGTTGCTGGACAAAATTATAAATTTCAATCCAGTTATTTGCCACACTCCCAGACCTGAAAAATGAAATTCAACTGATTAGTAAAAGAAACAATTCAATGGGCGTCAACTTCAAGCAAAATAGCAGGCATCCATAGCTGAAACATAGGTGCTGTACAAGAATCAAGAAGTCAACCCATCTTAGGGGATCACCTGCCTACTGATTGTTTGGAGTACATCCAGACTCTTCAAAGTAAATGCAGTAGTGTTTGCAAGGAAATGCAAATTGCACTAAGTGTATTATTGTTCCCTGGTTGCAATGAAAGTTCTATGATCACTCCTACACTGCTGGTGGGAATGTAAATTAGTCCAACAACTATGGAAAGCTGTGTGGAGGACCCTCAAATTAATGAAAATTGACCCAGCAATTGCTCTCTTGGGAATCTACCCAAAAGAGACCTCAATGTGGGTACAAAGGAATACCTGTGCTTCGATGTTTACTGCAGCACTATTTATAATTGCAAGGATATGGAAGCAACCTAAATGTCCCAAAACAGATGACTGGATAAAAAAAAAAAAAAAAGTGGTGTATATACACGATGGAATATTACTCATCAATTAAAAATGACAAATTTGATGATTTTATGACAACATGGATGGACTTAGAAGAAATTGTATTAGCAGAAACAAGTCAAAAAGAAAAAGAAACCAAATGGTTTCTCTAATATATGGGATATATTGAAAAAATAAAAGACTTGAGGAAAAGTCAAAACAAGCTAAGCACCAAACTGAAGCGCACAACTTTGGGCAAGAGGGAAAGGGGGGGGACTGGAGGGGAGGGGGGTAAATCCCTGTTATTACAATGATGTGAAATGTATATATAAATACTTTTTTAAAAAAAAAGTGCTGTGATCAGGTTAAGATCAGGCAAACTTCAGCCAACCTAGAGACTGGCGTCAGAGGGGTCCAGAAAGAGGGATATCTAGTTTGAGGGGAGACAACCAGCAAGCAGCAGCACTGCGACTTCCCAAGGGGTCCCAGGACTGGCCAGCAGGACTGCCCCGTTTCCCCAAGAGAGACAGGCAACCAGGTACCGGCCCAATCACCCCCAGCTCTCACAGATCCGAAAGCACTTGCCCTGAAGAAAGAGAGAGCAACAGGACACCCATCACACCCCTTATCAGGTTTCTAACAGCCCTCACACACACACACACACACACACACACACGAACACACACACACCCTCAGCCTCTCCCGCCACAGCTCAACCACTGCCTCCCGCACCAGGAGACCCTGGCGCTCCCTCTGCACTCACTTGTCCAAGACGAAGTAGAGATCAAAGGCTCCTCGGCAGGGCTGCTCCTCGGCGCTCACCGGCCTCCCCAAACCGCTGAGCGCCAGCAGCCACAGCCCGGGGACCAGCCAGCTCCAGGGACTGCGGGGCAGTGACAGCCACGCCACCATCCTGTGGCCAGGGGCCTGCGTCTCCCTCCTGCTCGCTGTCCCCTCGGCTCCGCTCAGTGGGTTCGCTTAGGTGGTAGAAGTCTCCCGGGACGCACTCCGGGGTGGGAGCAACCAGCTGCTGCGCGCCGGCGCCCGGGACAGCGGGTCCGGCTCACTGACAGGGAGGGAAGCACCGAAGGAGGGAGGTCCTAAAAGGACAAAGGGACTTTGGGCTACCACCGCAGCTACCGCCCTCCTCCTCCCCTCCTGATTCCGGAGAGTTCCTGCAACCGTTCGCCAGACAAGTTCCTCCGGGGCCTGTAAGCGAGCCTCTAGCTCAGGCTCCGGCCTGCAGCCGAGAGCCTCATGCCGACCAGAGGGCTGAGTCCGGCTGATCCCGCGCGTTGCAGGCCTAGGGCACCCGAGGGTCCCGACTCCGGAGAAACGAAGCGGCCCAACTGCTCCGGAGAGACGAATGTGGCGCCTTCTCTGCTTCCCGGGCGGCCCAGCTGCCCAACCAACTTTCTTCCTGGTTGTTGCTCAATTCTGGCGAGTGCAGAGGGCCGGCAGCCTTTGGCCCAAGAGGCTGAGCAGACCCTGGAGCTAGAAGCTCAAGAAACAACAACAACAACAAAATAGCACTTCACCCGAAAGGGTGATCTGTAGGGTGTGTTTGGGGAAGGGTGGGGCCTGATCTGAAGGGACTCACACAGACACACGCGCACACACGCACTTGTGGACTCCTGCCTAGCAGATGACTAACCTTGCCAGATTTGAAAAGAGAAGGAGTTTAAAGAAACAAATATCCCCTAGAAATAAACCAATATCCACCCAGCCTGCAGGCCTGGCCTGTTTCAGGGTTGCCGTGGGGGAGGGAGGCCCAAATGTGGCAAATCCCAAGTCTGCAAGGCAACTTTCTGTTTAGTTTTTTATAAATCTACGTCGTAGTTTCATCATCTCAAAAAGCTAGAAGAGATCGCATGCGTTCAGATTCTCTACTTACCTATTCTGTGTTCCTTTCCTCTTCTCCCCACCACTTCTTTGCCAAAACTAGCTTTTAGAATTTACTACGTCACTGTTGTACACACCAGAGATTAAGGGTACTATGAGATGTCCTCTCCTTTTCGTTTCAACTAAATTAACGCTTTATAATAAAGTTCATTTAGTACTTCATTCAATATCACCTTTAAGCATCACTTCTGTTTGTTGTCATATTCGTAAAACTTTTCATTTACGTTTTCTTCCATGTATAACCAGATTTGTAAACTCTTTGAGCATAGAGTCCAGTGACTTTAACAGAGATTTACTGAATACCTACTGTGTATTGAGCTCTATTCTGGGTTAATGCACACGCAGGATGCTGGTCCATTTTCATAAAGCTTGCAATCTGATTTAGGAGGAAAAAAAAACAAAAATAAATAGATAAATATTCACTTCAGAAGATGGTTTACTGAAATTTATAATGCTGAATATAACAGATAATCATTAATCAGGTGGTTAACAAGAAGAAGGTCATTCCAAGACCCAGAACAGGAGACTCACTTACGTACAACTCCCCAAAAGCATATTCCAGAAATAAAAAGACACAGTATCACTGGTACTCTATGAATAAATGAGGTAAAGGAGGTAAGCAGGGGACAGGTAGCATGATGTTTTGTATATCATGATAAAAATTCAGGTATTTTATACTAAATGTGATAAAAATACACCAGAGGTTCATAAACTGTCTGAAGTCGGTAGGGTATAAATTAATATAATCCTTTTTTCCCAAGATCATTTTAACTGATAATGTAACAGAGAGGTACTCAGGTTTTCTGGGAGATTCCAGGAAAAATGGGAGATTCCAGGTTTCCTGCTATACCCAAGGAAGGGTGGAGCTGAGCAGGGAGGAGAAAAAAACTGGAGAGGAGGTTGGGATAAGAAAGGAGGAGAAAGGAGAGCAAGAAGGCACATATGTATGTGTGAGATATGTACGGAGAGATATGTAAAGAAGCTATGGTTGCCTCTTGTCCTTGGACTAGTGTACCAAAGACTTGGGGGATATGTAATAACAAATTTGAAACAAACCTGGGTGAGAGACCCAAGGGGAACCTGAAAATGGCAGCATTTTTCTTGATTTTTTAATTTACTGCTTTTGTCCCAAACTTGTCTGGCCCCTTCTGCCCCTTCCTTATGGGCCCCCACCAGAAGATACCTGAGACTTGTAGCAAGTTTCTGGGCCTCAGTAGCCTTTCTTTGGGTCACCTCTATTTGGCTAAGCATTTACTTGTGAGGAAATGGGTAACTTTGAGTGTTTCATGAGAAACTATTTGATGTATTCTTTCCCTTCTTTCATCATTATTACACACTAATAGTATTAAAGTTCCCTTTTCTTGAAAATGTGATGCACTATAGTATGCTTTGTCTTTATGTGGCGAATGGAGAAGTTAATTAGAGCAGGCAGATTTGGGGGTCCTGGAGTACCCCTCACCCTGTCTGGTAACAATAAGATCCAATGAGTTTGGAGGTAGCAAGATTGAAGGCAGGGAGGCCAATTAGGAGACTCCTGCCACATAAGAGCATAATAAAGTGGACCATTATCTCTATAGTAGCTAAACGGAGAGATATAGATGAATGAGAATCTCAATTAATACACAGCCCTCCCCCCTCTGAAAATACCTGCCACTTAATGATGAAAATTCCATTGCTCTCCCCCTAACACTTCTTAACCTGATGGAGTGCAGTGGTTGAATAGAATATTCACATTTGTTAGGAGCACAAACCTTCCATTGTTTTCAAGCAGGTGATTGTAGGAAATTCCAAGGAGAAGAATGCACAGTAATTCCTCAGACTCATCTTTTTTAGAGCTTCTGAAATCCTGATTCTTCTGAAACCATTAGGCCTCCCCTTACATTTTGCACCTCTCCTTTCACATTGGGGTCTCATCATGAATGCTAACTTTCTGTCAGACAACTGAAACAGGCTGACAATTTCAAGAAGCTTGTTTCAACAACTTGTTAAAAATTCTTTTCAAGGTTTTTATCATTTTTATTGGTTAAAATCATATTCCATCTTCAACTTGAGCACTACAGAGACAGAAGCAAGGAAAGTTAATAGCCTGCTTCAGTCAGTGTGACTTAACAAAATCTGTGAAAAAAAAATATCAAAAAGTAATGACAGTTAGTTTTAAGTAAGCTGAGGATATAAGATGTAGAAATATGAGGTGCAGTGGTAAACAGGTCCCCTATCTTTATGATAAATTATTTTAAACTCATATGTATTGACTCTTTTTTCTTCTAATTTATTGATTTTTTTTTGACTGCTTGTCTTCTGGGACCCCACAAACTGGTCTCAGAATTCATCTTGTCTTAGGTCAAAATATAAGCAAAAATATCTTAAACTTAAATTTTCAAACTTCCCAGGCTTTTGCAAAGTCTTCCCATTCAGTTTTTTTTCTTCACTAAAAGATCAACAGAAGTGATTGATATAATAAATCATGTTACTGGTGTTTTGCTTGTTTACCATTCAGTCCAGTTCTGGAAGTTTTTTCATTTCATATACTTGTTTATCTAAGATCTACAGTAACACAGAAGGTCACTATTGGTCACACAGACCAATAGTTAATCAAGTCATTTTCACCTAATGAAAAGCAGTGGGAAGGTCATTAATTATTTGAACAACCAATTGTCTCAATTTGTCTGATCTGAGCAGGGTCCAGGGACACAAGACTTGCAGTGCTAGAAGTGGGCAATTCCTGGGAAGTCCCTTGCACTGGAGATTTTTGGTCATCCTACCCCCAAGCAATAATAAGGGAAGGTGAGAGAAAAGACAGACACGAAAATCTCACGAAGTCATGAAGAAGGTGTGGTGGCAAGGCAACCCTCTCCCCCAAGTCTCAGATGAGAGGACTTTGACACTAATGCAAGCTGAATTTAGCAATATTTGCTGGACCCAGCTTAACCTTCAATTTTATGTCAGGGATGGCAGAGAAAGAGGAGGGAGGTTATGTTGAATCATTTAGATAAATAAATCTAAAATAGTTTGTTTTTAATATTTCTACAAAGTTTTATCAAGTTATCTAGATTTCTGCTGAAGTATTTTGTTTTCTATTAATCAAAGCCCTTACAATGAAAAATTATTCCTTGTTTCAAACCACACATTTACTTCAATATTAAAATGTATCACTTTATTTAATAAAATATGCTAATGCATTAAAACTATTTTAAACTTGGTTGAATATAGTCAGAATAGCTTGAGACTGACATATGTGGTAAATAAGGATTCTTGTTAGGCCCTTGATAGTTATTTATCTCTTCTACCTCAGTGTTCCTATGACTATTATGTTCATTATTTATTTGCTGATTTGTATTTAACAAATATTTATTGAGAACTACTAAGTATCTAGCAAAGAATTAAGTACAAGTCTTATACTTTTTGCAATCAGGAGGGGAGATATCCAAATATCCAATTCCTGATTTATTTCTCTCACCTCCCAACCTTATAAACAATAAACAGAAGGAGTAAATAAGTAATAACAACAAACAGAGGGGAAAATGATTTTCATGTATTCATTACATGCCAAAAAATCATATTATCTATGTTATTTACAAGTAGATATCTTTTATGACTTCCAGTAACAAACTTTACCAAAACTGAAGTGCCACACCAGTTGTGATTCACAGTCACATTATATGTGGAGTGATTCATGTATGTATATCCAGTGATTCACAGGAAGAAAATAAATCTTTATTGTTTATAGGTGGCAAAGCATATTTAAACTTTTATCAGGTATAGTCATTAAACAACTCAATTCCCTCAATGTCTGAGCTGAGTGAAAGAAATGCTTTTGGAAGACAGTCACTTCCAAATTAAGATCTCTGTGAATGACAACACAGTACATCAACTGAATGAAGGCAGAGACTGATGATCAACATCTGCATTTGGTGTTGGATATGTTTTATATCTTGTTTCTGAAAAACAGACTCAGACTCTGAGATATGCATACAGGAAGTATACTGGGGGTACACTCTCAGGAGCTAACCCTATGTGAAAGGGGTAAGGGTAACCGGAATGATGACAGTGTTAAACCCTGAGCCATTGCAAAGAAGGCCTCAGCTACTACAATTGTAGCTCTGGAGTTGAAATTGTCTTTCATGGCTATTCTGAGTAGAGTGAGAGAAAGGAGCCAGGGTTTTGTGTTCTTTCATGGAGGATGCCTTTAGACCAAGCATAACCTTAGACAAGTCAGTTTCATTTTGCTTAGTCAATTGGAAGGAAAAAAATCAGCTGTGAGCTCTCAGCAGTCAAATTACTGACTTCGGAGAAACCATACTTCAGTACTAAAGGAATCGACATGATATGGTCAGAACATGGTCATAAGCAACACTTATGAATCTGGCTTGATGAGTTTTATCTCTCATGCAATATCAGATCTGTACAAAGTAGCTCAGGTTCATTTAGGGACCCTGGTAAATGAAAGCAGATGCTTGCATCCCTTCCTCTCATGCCCTCTATCACAGAAATATCCAAGATCAGCTTCTCCATTCTCAGTGGGATTTTTCCAGTAGCATTCTGCTCTCCCACACCTCCTGCACACTTTAATATTATTTACTTTTCTGAAGTATAAAACCAATATTATTAATCACCCATCTAATAATTGTTAATAAAATATCATTTCCTAACAATTGAACACCCTCCATAGTAACATCACAAAAAGTAGCTCTATATCCTTACCCCTAACAAGTTAAGTCCCCTTATATTCACTAGAAAAGTCATAACAATTACACAATTAAATCTTTAGATCTTGCCACCTTACATCTCTCCATCTTCCTGACACTATATTCCAAGTCAAATTCAATCTCTATCTTCCCTCTCATTTTTATTGAACAATTCAGGTCAAAAACTGTGAAGTAGAGACAAGGAAGTGGTGTTAAGATACCGAGGAGCTGCAGTAGTTCAGAGCAAGGTATGATACCAGGGATAGTAAGGTATGATACCAGGGAGAGTAAGAAGATTCCCCTGGGTAGGAAAGGAGGACAGTCTTGCAGGGGTTATTGGAACCCAGGAAGGGTAAAGGATATGTCTTCATGGGAATGTCATGTTCCGGTATGAAGAACCAAAGAATAGTCAAGTAAGGAGGATAACTCTGTGTGTGAGGGGGGAGAGGTAGAGAGAGAGGAAAGTGTTGCTCAGAATAAGCCTGTCACACTAAGAAGATCTATATGTGGCAGAGGGGAATAATACAGAGTAGAAGGGACACTCCAGTGTTGGAGCAAGATGGAGTAAGGGGTAGAGTGGCACATTACAATATTTACAACTGCAGTAATGTGACCAGAAATTCTGTTAAAGAAAGTCAGACTGGTTAGTGTAAAGAGAAGGGTAAAGAGAGCTTCAGAACAGGCAACAACTTGGAGTATTAAAACACTCCATCCCAGAGGTCATTCCCAATAAGGTATCTGAGTCTGAATGGATTGTTGAAAAGTGCCTGGGCAAGAGGTAGCATCGGGGTCTAAACAGGTGTACCTGGTGATGATTGTGTCATATACCTGCAAGACATGGAAATCCATGTTGGAAAGTAGAACAGTTTATTACATACAGAGAAATGGATAAATTCAGTAAATATAGATCATGGAGTCACATTTTTCACTATCACAGGGAGAAGTTACAAATAAGGAAATAAGAAAGTAATAATTCTTCTCATAGATCCTTTATGCATCTTTACACAACTGATGCATAAGCCAATTTTCAAATTCTAGTAATTTTGTAGCTGCACAAAAATTTAAAATCTAAAATGAAACTGGAAGATATAAAATGAATATACTCATGCATGCCCCCTCAGGATAAGAAAGTCTATAGTTTGATATACTGATTTCCATAAGTTTATGACTTACAGAAGAACTGATAATCATCCCCTGATTCCTGCTAAGAAACCCTTCCTATCTTCAGACTAATGAGCTTACAGCTTACACCCTAACTGGACTTCACCCTTTTTTGTACTTCTTGCCATTACTAGAGCTTATGCTAACCCCTCAATGGCTCACTACTGCTCACAGGTTCAAAATAGTAATTCCTGCCTATTCCTGAGTAAACTCAAAATTGTGATAATTCAAACTTCCCTCAGTTCACCTTTTTAAGAAAGTCTATACTCTTTGCCAGCAACCCCATTTGGGTACGAGAAATGGCACTCAAGAAAGTTGCCTAAAATGCTAGACATCATTGATGAACACCATCAACACTGATTCCCCCCACCATCACTTTTGCTTGTCTTACTGAATGACAGAAGAAGATTGAAATGGCTATTTCCTGGACTCCCTAGGAAAGTTTTCTAGTGGTCTATTATTCACTCATATATGCTCATGCCATCTCGAATCTGAATGGAGTTATACGAGGGGGAATAGACTTGGAGTACAAATTGTTAGAGAGGTAGTGTGCAGAAAACAGGGGTGTTGGGGGGGCATTTGATGGATCTCTGGTCACCTTCCTTCCTGACATAGCACAGCAAGCAGCTCCCTGGCATCAGTGCACAAAGGGTAGAAGAGGTTGGGCTGAAAACTCAGTCTTTGCTCTCTTTCTTCACCAATTCAAATGGCACCATGCATTATCTATAACCTTTAATAAGACTTTTCCACTTCAAACAGCTAGGATGGATTCTGTTTTCAAAGATACTGACAAAATCTGACATTCTATATAATCACTGTGAATCTGTTATTTTGCTGACCAGTTAACATAAAACATAAAGGGAAGAAAAATAAGAAACTGTGCTTTCCTAAAATTATCCTTTACACTCATGTTATTTATCATTTTAGTAAATCCAGTTATCCTAGAGAAAAAAGGAATTCAATTTTAAAGGGAAAAAAAGAAATGATCTAATCTGTTTATTTGAGAATATTGAATGACAAGTACAAATCATTTTAGCTACCTTGGGACATAGAAGGAGGGTTTTTTAAATAACAAGACTCAAAGAATAAGAGTGATTATACATGTTCCTATAGAAAAGAGCAAACAACCCAGAGGAGAAACAAAACAAGTACAGCCAAGAATGATTAAAATTATAATGGCCATAAGTAGTCATTCAATCTTCATTTCCATGTACTTTAAACAAATTGCATATTTATAACTACTTTCAAAAGGTTACAATGAAGAATAACTTAGAATAATTTAAAGTATCATTGTAATGTTTACTTTAATATAGATTGCAATATCATAAACCATAAAATAATAGGAGCAAATGTGTGCTGCAATGTACAATTTTTCAAATACTATATTGTCTTTAAAAAGATGGAATAGTGACTTTTGGAACAAAATGGATGGATTTAAGGTGATATATGCCCAGTGAAATAAGTCAAAAAATGGAAGAAATTTATTGTAAACTTACAATCTTTGTGGAATATAAATAACCAAAGAAAGCAAACTGGCAAAATACAACAACAATAAAATTATTAAACTCTGAAAAATATGGTGGTTATGAGGGGGTAAAGAGAGAGGAGAGAATGTGGTTGACATGCTGAACTGGGGCTCCGAGGGAGGGTGAGTAAAGCATGTACACATATTGACTTGTAAAACTATACAACCAAACTGATATATGGTAATGCTAATGAATAGCAAATCAATGAGATTTGATAATATCAAAAGTTTAAACAATAGATTAGAAATTTTAAAAGTAATATAAAGTTTTTATATACTTATATCTACATTATCTTTTTGGTAATAATTTCCCAGTTTCAATCAGAAAAGTTTTGATTCTGGGTATACTGAAATTTAACATTACTTTATCTTAGTTTACCATATCTGTTATCTTCTTCAAAAGAAACAGTTTACTGTTTCTTTTATACTGGAGTATCTTGGGGATGATATCTAAACATGATACGTAAATGAGGAGATTCATAGCCAATCCATTCAGCTGTGGGAACTATTCCTGTTCTCTTGGCTACCTTTTGCTCTTGGAGATATCTATATAGATATAGATATCTGTAACTCTATAGATACAGATATATCTATATCTATAGAACTATATATATAACTATAGATCTATAGATATCTATAATAGACAGACAGACAGACAGAAAGATAGATAGATTTTTTAAAGATAAGCTCAAATTTGAAGACTTTGTGGCACCATTAAAGGGAAAAATCTTTTCACTTGTTTCGAATTTGTTTATATAGCATCTTTAAAAGTCACAGTACATTCTACTCCAAGATATTTAAGCTTTGGTATAAACCATATTTTATAAGAAAAAATTTGAGATACAATTTTGCTATTTGGAGTGCCGACCATAAGTACTACAACTTAAAAGTTTTTCATATTTTGGAGGCCTTGCGTTTCTCATGGAAACTGCTTGATTACTGCATATCCAACTTCATTTTAACAGCACATATGGCACATAGATTATCTATCCAGTTTTTCTTGGTGTTCTTTGAACAGAGCAGTAGGAAAGTTGTCAATCCCCAAATGGCCAATGGGTTTTGTATGCAGCATGTTTGGCTAGCAAGAGCATCAGTTACCAATTTAAATTTTAAAAGATACTGGACAATAGGGCCTGAAAGTATTTATTTTTTAAGATTAGTAAGCTAGAGATTTGCTTCTGACCCTGATCTTACACAGATTTCACACTTTTGTTTGAAGAAATCCATTTATACAATTTTAAAATATATTAATCAAATAATTTTTAATGCCTACTCTCTGCAAAGCTCAGATCAGTGGCCTTCTGAATACTGCCTGCTAAAGGAGATACTTTTGTTAGATATTCTAGCTATTGAACAAAGATAAGTAAACAAATAACAATCATACCATTTACTAAGCAAAATAAGTCAGAAAGAAAAGGATAAATATCAGATGGTTTCACTTATATATGAATATAGAGAAACTGAACAAAGGGTCAGGAAAAAAGACAAAAATTGCAAACTTAACATAGATCTGAGGCACACGGCAGGGAAGGAAGAGGGAGAAGCCTCAAAAGTGGATAGCAAATAACACAAGGGACCATGGTGATGAATCATAGGTGCTCTGGCTGTGGAAGAATTACAGAGATGACACCAGAGGAAAGAAATCAAATATTGTACAAAAATGAATGATGATGTAAGGAAATAAATAATGCATTTAATTTGAAAAAACAATAATGTCTGGACACTTTCAAGTAGACAAAACATAACTTTTAAACAGTAGAGGTGTTTGAACAGAGCTTAAATTTTTTGTTGTTGTTATTTTTATTCTTTAAATTACAATCTTGGTAAATGGTTATTGGGATACCTCCCACTCCCCTCTGTTCACTCAGACACCTCTCTCCCGGTTGTTTATTAATCTGTGTTAAGTCCATTAGTCTCTTTCTTTCCTGTGGCAGTGTCCTTTCATGGGGTGAGGGACTGTATTCTTGGGACACAGAGAACTGTGCTGGTAGGTTTTCAGCCTTACCCTTGCATTGGGCAGTCAATCTGCATTTATGTGTCATCTGTGCATGTTTTCTAATTACTGGCTGTCTTCTCTACTCCATTGTTTTGCTGCTTGTTCACCTTACAGTTCTGGCATCTGGTTTAGGGATCTCACCCCCAGCCATTGTCAGTGAAGAAGTTTCTCTGTGGTACAAGCATCTGTGAATGGCCACTGTAGATCGTCTCCTCTCCCTCAGTTTGCAGCTTTGCTGTGAGGATGATGCCCCAACTCTGTGGCCTTCCTCTCTGGTGGACTGGGGCGTGTTGCCTTGCTCTCTTAGATGGCATCTCATAAATGAGATTTTGGCTCCTCCAGTTCCTGTGAATGTGTGGGCTGGATGTTTACCTGGTCCCTCACCCATTCTATGACAGTGCTTGTATTATTTATGCTCTTCTTCCTCCTGAGGACTAGCTGAAATGAGAGTGAAGTGGAAGGGGCGTCCTAAACCCCCTCTCACCCACATGCAAGGATCTCCTGATGTGGCAGCAGGGTCCGGATGGATCGCCAGGCAGGTACAGTCTGAACCCCTCTAGGCCTGGGGGTTTGGCAGAACCAGGCCACAGCTCTCCAGGCAGGCGGACAGCTGCCCCATGCAGCAGATGTCCGCTGGTGGGCGTGGCTAAGACCCCGCTTGGCCCCCCACCAATGCTCTCCAGCGCAGGGATCCTACCCCCAGGTTCCATGCTCCCTTTGCCCCACGATGGGAAAAGAGCCCCAACAGGCCAGGTCCCCGGGTGTGCAAGCAGTCATGCGGCTACTTGCTGGTGGGTAGAACTTAGCTTTTCGATGGATATCAGATTGTTGTGGCAAGACACATTAGAGGACAGACACCAGTAAGCTGAGAGCGCTTAAGACTGTTATCAAAATACATAAAATTCAATACTGTTTTTTATCTCATATACAATAAACTACTAAAACGTATATTCACTATTTTACCTTTACCAATAAAATTGTAAGATCAACACTTTTGGTTTTTTTTTTTTTTTTTTTTTTTTTTTTGAGACTAGGTCTCACTATTTTTGCCTATGGAACTACAGGCTCACGTTGCCTGGGGTACCACAGACTCAAGCAATCCCCAGTCTCAGCTTCCCAGGTAGCTAGAATTACAGGCATGTGCCACCACGCCCAACTATTTTTTGGGACTAGGTCTCGCTGTGTTGCCCCGAGTGGGACTCGAGCTGCGATCCCTAGCCCCAGCAGCTTCATATGCTGAAGCTTACAGGCATGCGTGACTGTGCCCGGCTTAGATCAACACTTTTAAGGGTGGGAACATAAAGGGAACTTTAATAACTCAGAGAAATATATACAGTTTGGAGATAAGTTAGGTCTAAAAAAAAGCTGGAGACTTTAGCAGTTCTGCATAAGACTGTAGGTGGGAAGGTCCAAAGGAGACAGCACATGGAAAGTTCATTGTTGGAATAGGGTTCTGAAAGATATTTCTGGTAAATAGTAATCCTACCATTTCTAAACTAAAGTCTTCAATTCAATCAATAGAGTTCAACCAAAGAAGAAATAGATCAGGTTATAGTAACAGACATCAATGTGAACTAGGCTAAGACAAAAGGAAGCATTAATAAGCCACAGAGTTTCGGGAATCTAACCTGGAAAGTGCAGGTCCCGATTTCCAATTTCCAAGAAAGAAGATTTTATTGTGTTTCTCTAGTCTGGATCAGGTGGCAAATTCTGATTGCAGCTGAAATTCAGAGACACAAATACATCACCAAAATGTGCAAGAGAGGGGTCCCACTCCTAAGCAATGAGAGGACATTTCCTAGAGATATGATGTTAGGAAGGAACCTCAAAAGACATCCTCCACAAGAAGTGTAACCCCTATTTTGTAAAGAGTTGTTGAAGGATCAAGTTTGACTTTACAAAAATTCTAGGTAACAGTGATGCTCTTTGGGATACTTCAGTTTTAAAGAGAACAAGATCTCTATTGCTCATGCTAATCATATACCCATCACCGGCCTATATAAAAGATTTTTCTCTCAAATGAAGTTCAATTAGACAAAGAAAGGTTAAAGATGGCTTTATAAATTAATTTTTAAACAATTATAGTCAACATTTTGATTGATAATCTTACCTACTTTAGAGAGAAATAGAGGACAGTATGCAGTTCAACCAACAAGTTTGTTTTTGAATCGCTGACCTTGATAAATTTGCATTTTAAAGGTATTCATTAATGAGCTCTCTTCTGTGGCACAAATACTGAATATAAACCAAGGGATCCAAGTAAGCACAGACATCAATATGTAAAAGATACTGCATATAAATTCATTGCACCTTGAGATGATGAGTTTAAAACTCATTGAATGTCTAGTCTTTGAATTAATGCCTTTTTTGTTCATACATGATATAGTACAAGAAGAATCATGTGGCAGTCAAAAAAATAAGCTAGCAAAGTTGATATCTTCACCATTCATCATACCCTTGACACTTCTAACAAAACCATTTTCCACCCTGAATTGACAGTCAAAACAAAGGGACTTCACATAGAATTTTAAACTACATTCATGTTAAATGGTATCATAACACAATACCAAACTCATGAGATCAAACAAATAATTTCTCTTTTCCCTGATGCAGACTTAGGAAGTATATCATCCCTTTTAACTAGCAATTTTTCTTACAACATTATCTTCTAGGAGATAAAATGCATTGACAGTCTTCATATATTACTATATGCTAGGATTGAGACTGAAAGCTAGTTCCATAGGGAAATAAGGCAAAAAATGTATTTTTAAGTAGTGCTGGGGTTTTACAAGTCAACAGTACAAAATAAAAATGTCTATGTTAGTATATAAAAAAAATTCTCAAGAATCATGACAAAATACTTTCAGTTCTTGGCTAAAAGCTACTAACTCTTCCAATCTCAGTACTTGGGGGGGAAAGGTCCTGTGATATTGTCAGCATTATTACCTCAGACTCAACAAGCAAAGAGATATTTAATATTCTTGATTCCAGAGTTTCAGGAAAATGTCTTGGATTCTTTTTTTTTTTTAAGTATTTCCCCATCATCTCTGTCTTCCTAATTTTGCTAATTTCCTAATTTTGCACTCTGAAATAGTGCAAGAATATAAAGTAATCAACCCCATTCATCAAACTTAAGACCAATTTCAGGAAATAATTTTTTTTCCTGTCATTTGTTCCTGGACTTTTAACATTTACATGAGATTAAATATTCATTTCCTTCAAACATTACATCTCTATAGGGCTCTGTGTTTGAAATTTTTTTTTTTTAGAGACTAGGTCTAGCTATGTTGTCTGGGTAGTCCTGAACCAGCAGACTCAAGTGATCCCTAGCCTCAAGTGATTACTAGCCTCAGCCTCCCAAGTAGCTGGGATTACAGGCAACTCTACTCACCTCCATCCCACTTCCCATTTCTGGCCTGTTTCTTCTTAACTATTCTTTCTCTGTTGCCATTAAAGTACCATTCCTGCAATTCTTGCTTTAGACAGAGAACACTTTTTGAAATTTCCTCATAAAAAGAAAGCATTATAAAAAAAATCACACTAAATCAAGCATTAATAATAAAAAATTTAATGTATTAATTTTCTTTCTATCCATGTACAAGTAATACAGTATTTTCATGTTTGCCTTAATCACAAAGAATAAATATTTAATTGTCTAATACCAGGTACAGATTGCAGGTGACTTAGGGTGAAATATTTTTGACCACAAAGTCAAAGATCTGTAGGAAAGGGGAGGGGCTGAGGACTAGGAATGAATTCTGAAGTTACTTTTAGTGGCATCTAATTCAGTCCCTTATTTGAATCTAGTATGCAATAAAAACATAAATTATATAAAAACTGATAGATGATGTATTCATAGAGAAGAACAAAAGATAGTGTGTTGGATGGGATTTCAAATTTCAAAAACACTTTGTACATAAATAGGAGGCTTTCTAGCATATACATGCATGCTTATACATGGCCTCCAACTTTAAGCACATGGGCAGTTTGCCTAATAAAAGAAAAATTTTCAAGTAATGTAGTCAGTTGAAACTTTAGCAATGTCCGGTGAAACACTTATCTGAAATGTATATATTGTTATATGCATTGTTACTTCAGTTAAAACATAATAAATCATAATAGCATAGTCAAATATTTTTAATGAACATATAGATTGTTATTGCATATAATTATTTTCTATTTATTATGGATGGAAGAAATCATGTGCATTTCAACTAAATAAAATATAAACTTCAAAAACAACCATTTGAAGATCTGCTATGGAATTTTTAAAAATAGACAGTTGAGAGGACTGAAGATTGGATTGTCTGTACATTATTAAATAATAACCCAAATAAAAATATGCTTCCAGACATGTACAGATGGCTGTTTTATAATCACTGCAACTTAAGAAATGATGAAATATGGCTGGCCTTTAGGTTTCCTGGATGAAGTCTATTACAGGATGATTTAGCATCTGAGGATCCAGAGGATGTATAACAAGTGTTATCACCAAAATAATGTTGGATAAAGTCTTCAGCCGAACAGAAGTAAGAAAGCAGCCTGGGGCCTTGGGAACCTTCTGTCTGGCCTGTGGCACCGTTATCTGCCACAGTATCTAGTCTGTACAGAAACCTTATTTTAATTTCACTTCGGATCCATATGTTTCTGCCGACCTTTCCTTGCAAAGATGACTTTTTCCCCACATTTTGCTATTTTCTGCTTCCTAAGCATGTGGGTATTTCTTAAAATTCTTTTGGTTTTGTTGAAGTGACATTTCACTAGCTAAGACAAACAAAGCTTCTAACATAAGGATAGCGATTAAAAGTTTGATAGTATCTTAAGTGTACATATGATATAAAGAATATCACAGACTGTGCTTTCTATATTCTGACACTAGCACCTCTGCTTCTAATGCCATATTTGTTTAATCCAATAGATTAATCATCTTTAACTTCATCCTTATCAAAATGAACTCAAGTTTATTTTAGTTAATTATTTGGCTTTCTTTTAATGCACTTATGAGAATATTAGAAAACCATATGGATACATTACTCATTTTTTCAATTTTACAGAAACTGAGTTTACCCTTTGTCATTTAAAATATGAAATACTCATTGGAAAGCCATGCCTGGAATGTGACTTGATAGTACAAGAGGTTTTCACCTAACCAACTGTCCTCAACTACAGCTGAAGAATAAGTGTCACCAGCTGATCTACATGAAATCAAAGAACACAATTCTTTGAGTTGGTTTCCATACCACCCAGAGATGAAGGTGCTTTGGCCAGTTAATGCGGGCATTCTGGTTGCTTGGCAAATACAACTTTGGGATGTTTGGGGAGACATTATGTGTCATAATTAAATGATACTGGCCATTAAGTTCACCCTGTCAACTGCCACTGCAGTTCTACCAACAAACTTAAATTTCCATGGAAACATTTTTCTTTATAGGGGAAGGACTATGCCAACCAGGTCATATCAGTATTTGAGTTTAACAGCTGTACATCTCACTAAATATTAATAAACAAGTCACACTGAACAATAAAAACAGGTTCCTACAACTAAATTATTATCTCTATATTTTTTCCTTACCAGTGCTAATATTTAAAATTTCTTTTTACCAGTTTCTCCCATTTGTATTCAAACCAAGTGAGAAGTATTATCTTACCCATTGACAGGGCAATTATGAAAATAAAGCATATGTATATAAGTGAAATATATGTATTTTATACAATTTATATACTTTATTTATTATATTATATAATAACTATGCAATTTAATAATTAAAATCAGTAACTTGTCTAGTGAATCTTTTGCATCTACTTACATAACCATCTTGTCTCACAAGGGAATGAAGATGAACAAAAGATTATTTAGACAATGTATATTTCTTCAACTTTCTTACTAGGATTAGCATCATTTCTTTAAGTCTAATTCTTGAAATTTAAACAAACAACAAATACCTATCCTTTACAAGCTTTACTATGTCCGGTCTCACTCAGTGTCCTTACTATTTATGTAAGCATACTGTGTGTGCACATGTATGTATGTGCACTTAGAGTCATATATTCATTTTTTTCCTTAGTCATTGTCATAATTGTTCTCAGTTATGGTTTATTAAGTATTATATAAGTATTTTAATGTATCATTGAATATTCAAACTAATCCTAAGATGTAGATATTGATATTAATTATTGAGTATTTCCCATGTGATGGGTCCAATTTTTCCATTTACCAAAAAGAAGACTTCTATTTTAAAATATGGAAGTAACATGGACAAACACATAGAACTCATAGGTGGAGAAGCTGAAATTTGAATTCAGTTGTGTTTTAGTCCACCTATTGTCTTTATATTTTATTTTTTATAAAAATAGTATTTTCTTATTTTCTTACCCCATTCTAATCCTTGATAAGAGGGGAAAATGGGTATATCTATTCTCAAATACTTTAGTAGTACCTTCTGGCACTATCTCTTTATTTCTAACACTATATAGTAAAAAAAATAACATATTTGTTGCAAAGTGTCTTATTTTCTATTAATGACTACGGGCTGTGAAAGATGGGCTTTAACCCTCTGCCTCACATGTGGAGAGTTCCCTTCCTTCATCCTTTCAGCTCAGCTATATTATGGACGCTATCATCTGATCTTGTTTTGAGGGCTGTTTTCCCACAGAAGAATGCTGTAATACACTTGAAAAATATAAATTTGTATTTATATGAACATAGTTAATTGGAGATAAAGAAACCCATAGAAAAGTTTTGAGATCTATTTCAGACTGTGAACTTTTGCTTTTTTCCATCATTATTATGTCATTTCCCCTCCGTATCTGCGTACTATAACTGTAAAAGCAAAACATCTTTTAGTCAATCAATTTACCTTCAGATTCCTGCCTGGAAAGAAGTGGAAAAAAGAAGATTGTAAACTCCTTCACAACACTGTCGATTTATTCAACATATCCTTCTGCTTTGTCCCCACTCTGCATTCTCACCTTCAGAAGCACCTGATAGTTTCAATTTGGGAGCATTTCCAGGGTTCAGCAGTTTTAATTAGCTTATGGGTAGGCTTGGGTTTCAGCTTTCCTAAATCTGCTAAGTCAGTTACCATTCATCCATCTGCTTGGCAGATTCCAAAATTATCTGTGTTCCAAAAATATACTGGAATGTTGAGTGAATAATTGAGAGGAGAGGTCTTATATTTTGAATTTGAAAATCAGATCAACCAAAGAGAGCACGTTTGCATACAATGTTCTCCTGGCTCTCTCCAAAGCTATTGAAGGAATGAGAATGTTGGTTGAGAGAAGAAAACAGAGATTATTCAATTTCCATTTAAGTTTATGACTAAATATATAACCTGATGTGAAAATTGTAAAAACTGTACTTCCATTCTTACTCTTTATATGGGAATTTCAACTTGTCTGCTTGTAAAAAATCCTTCTCCCTGAACCATGTACGCTTCATGTCAGAATATCTTTACCACCAAACCTGCTGTCCAACTTAGAACTGATACTCAATAAATGTTTGTTGAGTGAGTGGATACAAAGATCTATCCCTCAGGTAGAGGTTTCATTTAGTTCAATAGAAAACTTCCAGAATTTATTGTCATTGTTATTTTCAAATATCAAAAGGATATTTCTTTTTCATTGATTTATTTTATTTTCTTCACACATATTTAGTCATATATGTATAGTTATGACTCTTCTTTTTCCCTTTCCCCCTGCTTCCTCTTTGGTGGCTCACACTTCCCTCTGGTTACAAGCTATTGGCCAGCGTTTGGCCCACTCATCTCTTCTCTTTACTGGTCCAGTATCTTTTTCCTGGGTGATGACCTGTTCTCCTGAGACAACCGGCTCATGTTGCTTTGATTTCCATAGGTGTCTTTGTAGCAAGAAGTTAGTTTGATCATGTGTGGGACCTTGTCAGTCGGTTGGGGTTCAGTTGTGTCACCCTGCTGTCCTGTCTCCTTTGTTGTGAAGTTTTCTGCGATGGAGGTGACTCCTTTACTCCAGACCTGTAATCATGCCACCTCATTCATGTTGCTGTTTACATTCCCAAAAGAATATTTCTTTGAAACTGGATTCACGATTAGAGACATTCTCATGAGAACCTTCCTCATATTGTCTGTTCGACGAGTGTTACAAGAACATGAGTCTTTCTTGAGATAGCCTATCTAATGTCAACTTTGGATAAAAATTGGAGATTCAGAAGAAAAAGATATATATATTTCATGTTTGAATCTCATCTTCAGACTAAGATGCTCAAGAATTTAATATTATTTCCTTAGTTCTATCAAATTTCTACTGAGCTAGTAAGTTCTTGAAATAATTGAACAAGTTCAATGTTAGTGAATCCCCATTATCTTTTTCAAGGTTCATGAATAATCAGAAAAGTTAGTATCAAAGTGCAATAAAAATAGAAGGGATGGAGGAAGGACAAGTAGAATCTGTTTCTCAGTGTCATCTGTCCACATAAATGTGCCAACCAACTTCTGTCTGCAAAAGGAGAAAGGGTAGACATTAAGTTTAGAGGGAAAGACAGTAGGAACAAAACATGCCAAAAAACCTTGATTAATACCTCAAAAATATCCCACCTTTCCCAACTGAAATCCCAAGGGCTGATATACTCTAGTTTCTATTTTATCATGACCTTGTCCAAATTTCTTCTTTGTTATTGTTTTCCATATGATCTCTTCCCCCCCTGTCCCTCCCCTGTCCATAGTCCCAGGAGGTTTATTTTGCCTGGTCTAGCACATTTGTTTCTGTCTCACAGCTCCCTGTCACCAATAAAGTGGCATAGCCAAGCTGCTTTAAGCTATCTGGATAATGTCCCTCTTGGCAGGAAGAGAGATTTTAAGCAGCAACACACGTTGCACCTTCCTAACATTCCAGACACTCCCAGGAATCAAGTAGGACCCATGTACACAAAATTATCTCTTATCTCATTCATCTGGCAACCAAGACCCATAAACAAAATCTCAATTCCACCAACAACAGTAGTAACATCAATATCAAAACTGGCTTGATCTATTCCAGAAATGTAAAAACTTGTTTTTTATTACCTTTGATAAATATTTCTGTAAGTAATGTTTTGAGATTCCATTTCCAAACATAATTTCCAATGAATATTTAATTAATTAATTAATTAATTAATTTTGAGACTCGGTCTTGCTGTGTTGCCCGGGGTACCGCGGACTCAAGTGATCCCAGCTTTACCCTCCCAGGAAGCTGAGATTACAGGCACCTCTGCCCACTCCCAGCTGCTTTTTCGATACCAGGTCTTGCTGTATTTCCCGGGGTAGTCTCGAATTCACGAACTCCAAAGATCCCAAGCCTCTTGCCTCCCAGCACTTGGACAAAAGGCGCGTGCTACCACGCCTGGCTTGATTTGATTTTTTTTTATGAATCATAAAAATAGTAACAAGTGGCACAGAATGAACACTATTCTAAACTTAGGCTAAATTTCTTAATCAAAATATTTCACTAAATCCTAAGGTCTAAGGTCATATAAGTTGTAAATACCGAGTCCAGAATTAACCGGGAATTTTGTGACAATCTAAATGCTTAATCACTATTATATTTGACTAGCTAAACTCACATAAGAATTTTAAAGTAATTTACCTTTACAATTCATCTAAGAATTTTAAAATAATGTCTAACTTGAAAGATAATTTCAAAAATTTAGATGCCTTTAACAAGAGAAATTCAAATTCATTACTTGTTCCAAATGAAAATACCATTCATTTCAATTAAAATATTAGCATGGATTCTTATTTAACATCAAAAGAAAGCCTAAACAAAGCAATAGTGATTAAGTGTATTTTTTTAAACTTTAGAAACGTATAACTATCACAATACTAAAACCATTAACTAGACAACCAAAAACAAAGCAAAACAATCAAAAAAAAGCTTCCATTCTTCCATTGCATTTCTGCCTGTTTCCTTTTCTAAAGTTCTTCTCCCTGTTCAAATATAAAACACAATGGAAATTTACATTTGATTATCTTCATATAATGAAAACATAGCCTGAGATGATTAAATTACCACCAAGTCAGGAATCAAGCCACAGTTAATGCAAATGCAGCACTAACTATGAGAACTGAGGAGACACAATCTCCTGCCCAAAACAAACATTCCAGCACATAAGAAGCCTGAGCTGAATAAACTTACACATTCTTTCCAACTTGACAATTGTATTAGTTCAATTAAGTAGTGCAAATCTGGAATATTCCTTTTCTGAACTATTAGACCCAGAGAAAGCTCTTGAGGTAGAAAAATAGAATTAAAAAAAAGTTTTAAAAGGATCCATCGTTATATACCCATTTTTCTAAAAGAGAGATTGACCTATTCTAAATTATAAATATGGTGGTGATAACTAATTAATAACATTTTTGTATCATAAGAAGATGTCTATTTGACTATTACTCTGCCTCTCTGTCTCATTGCTCTTTATTCTCTTTCTTTCTAGTCTCTTTCTAAATTTGCTTTCTAAATTTACTGTAAGAAAATTTCCCTGACTACCTCTGGAGAAAGATAAATGTGTCTTCTATATATGCTAGTACTCTGAGTATTTCCTTGGAGACATCTTTTAATTTCCTGTAATTTTTGATGAATTGATTTTTCTGACAGTAATAGTGATCAGAAGCTAAGAATCTGTCTCTTTTCCTCACCAGCACCTACAACAGTTGCTAACACATGGTAATTCTCAATAAATTTTGATTAACATTTTCTCTAATTCAGTTTCCTCACTGGTGGATAAAACATTGGAGTTCCTGCACACAAACAACTCACAGCAAAGAGCACTGTTGTCATATGACAATGCCCAACTTTGAAGGATATACTATTCATTTTCATAGTAACTTTAAGTAGAGGTAATGTACTAGATAACTATGTTGCTAATAAATTGAAAATATGGTAGACATATATGGAGTTAAAAAAAAAACTTTCCCAGGGTCGGGCATGGTGGCTCGTGCCTGTGAGCTTGAGCCTATGAAGCAGCCAGGGCTAGGGATCACGGTTTGAGTCCCACCTGGGACCCATAGTAATACCTAGTTCCAAAAAAAATAGCTGGGAATGGTGACGCGCGCCTGTAATCCCAGCTACCTGAGAAGTTGAGGCTGGGGATTGCTTGAGTCTGTGGTACCCCGGGCAATGAGAGCCTGCGGTTCCACGGGCAAAAACAGTGAGACCTAGTCTCAAATAAATAAATAAATATATAAAAATTAAAAAATAAAAACTTTTCCATATGAATATAAGCAATAAAAAAAATGATTGCTAGATCTTACAGATATGATGAAAGAAGTTGCTGACAACTCCTGAACTTTTAAATTAGATCACAACCATGAACAGTTAAGGATATAACAGAAGGTTTAAGACATGCAAAGAATAAGAAAATACTCTGCATTTTCAGACATGGAAAGAAAAAATGTGAAACATTTGATACCTAGTTAAGAGATGGATAGAACTGATTTGTAAACACCCATACCACCACTATCATCACCATCACCACTACCACCAGATGCAATGTTTTTTAGGGTTTTAAAAATATGCACAAATACATATGTGCCTAATACAGAAATATTCTATCTAGATAAATTTAATATTATAAATGGTTTTGAATGAACTACAGTACAAGACAACTATGAATCAAATCCTGAAAACATTTTATTCCTAATCTAAACAGGTTTCTATGCCTCATTGGGTCACTTAGAGTATTTAGTTCTCAGTCTTGGTGAGTAAGATGAACACACCTGGTGGTTTCATTTATTGATGTGGAGGCATCAGTTCATTTAGAAAACTGAAGGGAAAACAAGAAGTCCTGGCTTGAGGTGCTAAAATGAAAAGACAGGTATCAGGAGAGAAGTGCAAAAGAGAGCAGAGATGCATTCTTTGCAAGAGGAGACCACCAAAGAGACCCCTCCTCATCTTTTACTTTCCTCCTGCTTTTCAGTGCCTCAGGAGTTTCCTGGCATCCATGAGGAAATAAACATGAGAACAAAAATCAAGGATGAAAAGCGAAAATAGGAAAAAGTCTTTCTGGTATTACTTGAAGATATTCTGTTATCAAATTATGGAAAGCTCACTTAAAATTTAAAATCAACACCTTCCACAGACACCCCATTTACAACCTAGCATTTATATACACATAACTAACAACACAATTGAGGACTGTTAATACTACTTTGTATATTAATGTAGGTCAGAAGGGAACATGATTAAAGGAAATTTTGTGCCTATTCCCATTTAGAATCCTTTCTCCTTTCTTACTTGAAAGTTGCTGAAAAAATACCTCTTTTTAATGCTCTTAGAAGGGAAAATGAACAGTTTTCCAATGCAAGCCTTCCAATTATTTCATTATAAAAATGTATCAAATAACAACTTCAAATGTACAATTTGCACATTTGTCCTGTTAGTTCCATCATGCTTGCATGAAAGGCAACAAAGAAGAAATATGCCTTCTATTTATATAGTTTCAGAATATTATCAATTTTTTTCTGTTATAATTTCAATATGATTTGTAAAACTAAATACTTAGAATGCATGCACGTTAGTTAAAAATGTTTGGAGACTAAAAAGATAAAGAGATACTTTTTATCAGAGGGTCTTCAAAGTTTTAAAATGTGCCATTTAAATATAGGTGCATTTTCATAAATATAGATGTATCATATCTATTATCAATTACATATAGTATAGATGCATTTTCAAAAATGTAAAATAAAACATTGAAAATGAAGAGATACTTTAGATCCTTTTGGAGAGGAAAACCATCAAAATTTGTAAGTGATTAAAAGCAAAAGAATTCTTCAATCAATTCTTCTGTAGAAGACCTTAATAATGAAGGAAAGGAGGGGGAAGGTTGCAATTTCTCTGAGTTCATGTTATTTTTTCTCACCAATGTAACTTTCTCTTCCTTAGCAATTTCAAGATCTCATCCAAGTTCTCCCCAGTCTAGATTCCACTTTGTACTTCTTCAGCTGATTTGAACATAGTTTCTCATTTTGCATATTTAAAAAATCATGCCAAATGAAAGCTAATTTTCCCATGTCACTGTATCAAAACCCTCAGCTTCTAAGATTTTCCTCTAAACTTCTCTTGAGAAAACAAAACCTTGGAATAATAAATGATCACTACTTACCACGAGTAAGGATGGAAAGAAATAATAACCCTAGGGAGGAAAATGATGAAAAACAACTGCTTATAGTGGTGTTTGGAGAAAATTATGTAAATATTTATGCAAAGACAGCTTTGCAGAACACATCGTCGAGCTGCGTCAGAACCGCTTGTGCCGGTGCGCACAGGCAGCCTCACAGTTGGATCAACAGCCTGAAAAGCAGATGTGCCAATTTCCTGTATTTGATTATGATGATTCCTAATTATGCCAAAGCTGTGGCAATGTCCTTCTCTAGAATGACTCTTAATTTTGTTTTGCTAAACCACACACAACCTGGCTTAGATGTGTAATTCACTGTCACATTAAGTCTATGAGGAACTCATTGTTCCCCTAATAATGTAGGGCACAATGGCTATGTAGAAGCTGTTTTCTTTTAGAATTTGGTGTTGCCAAGCACTGAGGAGAGAAAAGAAAGAAGATACACATAGTGATAGAGTCATGATTGCTTAACATCAGTGAGTTTCAGGATTCTCTGCCAACCCCCAGGGCCCACCATTATATAATTGTTCTTGAAAGGGCAGTTTTCTCACTTTACTTGTGTTTATATTTAAAGAGTCATTATCACACACAAAAAAATCACAGCACTATTTGTGATTAATGGTGAACTATAAACCATAGCAAACTGATAAAACCTATACCATATGTCAAAATTAAAGAATAGCTGGGTAATTGATGTGTTTTATCCTTCCTGTAAGATAGTTGAAGGGGAAAAACATAGATGCAATGTAAGAAAATAAGTTTAAAGTTTTAATTACAAAACAAACAAAATATAATTGATTCAATAGAATCATGAGACCTTGAATATGAATTAAACTTCTCTATATAGCTAAAAGGACATTTGCAAATGTGAACTTTAAAAGATACACTGTCTTGCACCTCTAATCTAAAAATTAATATTCATATTTGCTTTGCAACTTAAAATATGCTCTTCACTTATAAAATTTATTTGATGCACACATCACTCTCGAGAGGTAAACATTAATATCATTATTAATAGATTTAACAATGAGTACAGAGATTACCTTATTATTTATGGTCAAAGGTGAGCAGTAGAACCAGGACTTAAAAAATCAAGTTATATATTATCAACATATATTTATTAAACACAGTAAGTCCTCACTAAAGAATACATTTTGACTGTAAGCTTCAGCCTTTGAAACGGCCGGGGTTAGGGATCGTGGTTCGAGTCCCGCCTGGGGCCCAGAGCGAGACCTAGTTCCAAAAAAATTAGCTGGGCATGGTAGCGCGCACCTGTAACCTGTAACCCCAGCTACCTGGGAAGCTGAGGTTGGGGATTGCTTGAGTCTGTGGTACCTTGGACAACGAGAGCCTGCGGTTCCATGGCCAAAAATAGAGAGACCTAGTCTAAGAAAAAAAAAATACATTTTGAAAACTATCGCTTTAAGCAAATGAGTCATAAAACAGGCCTGTTTTGTCAAATTTCACAAGGATATTTTTTCCTCATTAACATTATAACAAAACAGCACTAAATAATGTTTTTCAAGAATCTGCTGTACCTATTTGAGGCTTTATTCTTATGAAAAATAGTAACAGGGAAACTTTTAACAAATCACAAACACATGTGTAGCTCTCTCTTTCTAGGCCTATAGTGATTCCCTGTTACTCTGTATAAGAAACTAAGTCAAGTTCTTCTATGTATAAGGATCTGGATCTTTTTTTTCAATATTTTCTCAAATTCTACCTATTTTGCATATTAAAAACCTAATTTTTTATGTAATGAAACTTCTACAAAGACACATAGTAGTGAAAATTCCATCATTTCAAGACAAAGATAGAGTACTGAAAGATAACCTACAAAGGAACCTGATTAGGCTTACATCTAACTTTTCAAAAGAAACACTTCAGACAAGAGGAGAATGAAATGATATGATCAAGATTTTTAAAGGTAAAAATTGCCAGCCATTCTTCAAGGCTCTCCTTTAGGTACAAGGGAGAACAAGTACTTATTAGAAAGAAATAAGCTGAAGAAGAATGCTAGACCCTGCCCTCCAAAAAATGTTGCTCTTGTGACAAGAGTATGTAAAGCAAAGAGAAGAACATCTACAGAGAATTGAATAAGGAAATAGAAATGTAAAAGTAGCTGGGCATGGTAACACACACCTGTAATCCCAGCTACATGGGAGACAGAGGCTAGGGATCACTTAGTCTGTGGGTTTGAGACAACCCTGGACAATACAGTAAGACCTAGTCTCTTAAAAAAAAAAAAGAAAGAAAGAAATGCAAAAGTAATGACAATGACAGATTTTCATATACAGTAATGTATTGATTTAGATTGCTCTCAGTGTATTGATCTGAATTTACCAGTAGAAGACACAGAGTGACTGGTATGATCAGAAAATAGAATCTAACTTTCTGCTTTCTCCAGAAAACATACCTGAGTTCCAGATATAATCATAGGCTCAGGGTAAAAAGTGGGAAAATAATCCAATAAGTGGTCCTATAAGGACCCAAAAGAAGGCAGGGGTTTCCATATGTACTTCAAATAAAATGGAGTTTCAGTTAGCAAAGGTAACAAGAGGCCTGCATGAACATTATATAATGATGAAGAGAAATAAGGAAGACGTCACACTCATTAACATATACTCACTAAACAAAGACACTTCAAAATATAAAAGGCAATTATGATCAAATCTGAAATCAGATATTAGCAATAAAACAGTAGTCATATGAAATGTCAACACCCACTTTCACTAATAGACAACTCAGGCAGAAAATGAATAATAACACAATCTTAAACAAAGAAAAAGGCAACATGAGCCTAATACACATTATTAGAGCACTGCAGTACAACTGCACTACAACAAAAAAACTGACACTAAAAAAGGAATATGAACAACAAAATTGGAGAAAATAATTGTATACCAGCCTCCAGGAGGGGGAAAATACCCAAATCCACAAAGAACTCATACAAGTCAATGAAAAGGAAACAAATAACTAAATCAAAAATTGGTAGAAGAGCTAAATAGGCACTTCACCAAGGAAGACATACAAATAGCAAACAAACACATGGAAAAATATTCATCCTCACTTGTCATCAGAGAAATGCAAATCAAAACCAAAACGAAATTCCGTCACCTATCTGTGAAAATTAGTCATATCCAAAAGATTAGTAACAAGTGTTGGTGAAGGTGCAGAGGAAAAGGAAACCCTCTCATTATTGGTGGACATATCAATGGTCCAAACCCTATGGAAAACAGGAAATATTCGAAGTGGATCTACCATATGACTCAGCAATTCTACTATTATTGAAAAGATACAAAACAGTAATTTGAAGGGAAATTTGACTCGTATTTTCGTAGTGGCACTTTACAAAAGTCAAGTTATGAAAACAACCTGAGTGTCCCCAAACAGATGAGCAAATAATTATAATATGGTATACACACAAATGAATACAATGAAGTATTAAAAATATAAACTCTTCTGATTTTTGACAATATGGATGAAACTGGAGGGCATTATGCTAAATGAAATAAGTCATAAGGACAAAGACAAATGCTAGAAAGTGTCATTTATATGTGGAATATAGAGAAGTAAAATGAAGGATTGGGTAAAGCTAAAACAATAATAAACCTTAAATATTTGTGTGTGTATGGGGAGGATGGGCAAAAACAAAAGAAATTTGTGTGTAGAATTAAGGCTATCAGAGGGGAAGGAAAAGGAAGAGAACAAAGTCAGGAAGGTATGCAAGGAATTCTGATGGAGGACAATGGGTATTTTGATGGTGGGTATATAGTGGTAACAATACTTGAAAGGGGAGATCCTATAACTAAAAAACACAAACAACATTGTAAATCAGTGTTACCTCAATTGAAAAAATCAAAATAAATATCAAATAAAAAATAAAACCCAGACTCAGTCAGTCACTATAAAAAAACTTTGAGGATTTGATTGTGATTTGCACTACAATGTAAGCTTGATAAATGGTGTTTACATAACTCCATATACAAAGTATAACTTGTTTATTCATTCTGCATCTCTAGCAGAAACTTGAGTAGTGCCTGGAGCACTGTTGAATTCATCTGTTAAATGAATACAGCTATAGTACATAGTACATTATTAAACTGATAATGGAACTATTTTGATTGGGGTTATCCAAAGTAAAGCATTAGAAGATGACTTAGAGATAGTTAAATTGCAAAGTGTTTTCTTGAGATAGGAATAAGGGAGAGGGAGTGAATGAATTAGGGAAAGAGAGAGAATTAATATAAGGTTTCACTTTCAGGCTTTCTATTCAGGTGATAGGATCATGTCTCCCACAGAACCTCTTTTATATGTATAGAACACATCACAAAACTGTCCGCATGAGAAGCATGAGACGAGCAATTCTCTGTGGGTCCTATTGATTCAGAACCTCCCTGGTAGATTAACGGCCCCATTCCACCAAGAAGCATAAATAGGTTCCCATCACTGCAAAGATGACCCTGAAAAAAATAGATACAGAGTAATAGATGCCAGCAGCAGGAGTTGAGTCTCAGTTAATGGACAATCTAAGCAACCCACCAGAGGCTAAAATTAGTTGTGAGCAGAGAAGAGACAAAACAAAGAACCAAAGGTATCCGTTCCACCAAATAAGAGGAAATGAAGTCATGTTACTGTTATTCTCCAAGGTACTAAAACTAGAAAAATTTATGGAATTCTGAAAATTCTTAGAGATCTTCTGATTGCAGAATGTCTTAAGCATTAGCACTTTTTACTTATTTGACAAAGTTGAAAAGCATCTATAAATCATTCAAAGGTATAAAGAATTCACAAGTTTAATGATAGAATTCTTCAAATATATGCTCAAGCAGAAAAGAGGAATCCAGGGTATATTTTTAAATTAATTTGCATCTGAAGACTGAAGCAATAATTTAGGAATTATTAAGATGCTTGACATGCAATCAACTATGTCTTTTTTTTTTTTTTTTTTTTTTTTTTTTTTTTTTTTTTTTTTTTTTTTTTTTTTTTTTTTTTTTTTTTTTTTTTTGAGACTAGGTTTCGCTATTTTTGCCCGTGGAACTGCAGGCTCACGTTGCCCGGGGTACCACAGACTCAAGCAATCCCTGCTTCCCAGGTAGCTGGGATTACAGGTGCGTGCCACCACGCCCAGATATTTTTTTTGGAACTAGGTTTCACTATGTTACCCTGGGCGGATCTCAAACTGCGATCCCTAGCCCCAGCCGCTGTATAGGCTGAAGCTTACAGGCATGAGCCACTGTGCCCGGCCTCAACTATGTCTTTTATGAAAGATTGAGAATGTGACATTTTTATACTAATGTAATAATGAAATGTTTCTCGAGTTTCTTGAGCTGAATCAATAGATTTGACTTTTCAAAGTCTGATGATATTTTTGGGGGGAAGAAGAAATATATATCACATATATATATTTGAAGTAATTAATGTAAGTAAATATCCTGATCATCTTAATAACTACTTTGATAGAAAGGGTCAGAACACAATTTTATTTAGTTTTTGTAATTAACTTTGCACAAATCCTATTTGAATAATAAAAATTATATTAATAAGAAAAAAATAGAAGTCTTTAATATTTTCGACAGGGGCCAGTTTTATTCTGTGACAGCATGCTTTGAAAAGCATCTGTTCAAAAACAAATTGTAGGACTAGCTCTTGAAAGTTATGATGGATGGAATGGGGTATACAGTAAAATGGGGGAACAGAGTGCAGTGGAGAGCAGTGTGGTGTACGATTGTGGGTATTTTGGTGATGGAAAAACTATGGTGACTGCACCTGAATGGTGAAATGCTGTCAAAAAATTAACAAGGATGTTTAAAAAATTAAATTAAAGATAATAAGCAAATAAATAAACAAATAGAGGCTGCTGTTTGAAGAGAGCAAAGTGATAGGAAATGAGTCATCACAAATATAAGCTCTCTGAATTCTAAAAAATCTGCTATAGCTGGGCGTGGTGGCGCGTGCCTATAATCCCGGCTACCTGGGAAGTTTGAGGCTGGGGATTACTTGAGTCCATGGTACCCCGGGCAACAAGAGCCTGCGGTTCCACGGGCAAAAATAGCGAGACCTAGTCTCAAAACAAAAATAAACAAGCAAACAAAAAAAGCCTGAACTCAGAGAAATTTCTTGACCAACATTGGCAGGAGGCAAGACCCCCAAAGCCGGACACCAGAGCCATAAGGAAAAGCAGCAAAGCAATGGAGATGGGATTGGATTGGAGAGGATGGCCTGCAGCAAGAAAACATGGACAGATCACAAACGAATATAACCTGGCCACCCAACGCAAACTTAAGACTGAAAATCTAACAGCAAGGTTCGCCTGGACCCAACAACGCAGTCCCTCACCCAGAGAAAAGACACTACCATAGGAAAGAGACTAATGGACTCAGCACAGCTAGTAAACAACAGAGTGGGGTGTAAGAGAATGGAGGGAGCACCAGAGGGAGATGGGAGAGGAAAAAAATATATAACAGAGAGGTTGTAACCCAAAGAACAAAATAAAATTGTTTAAATTAAAAAAAAAATAAAAAATCTGCTTTACAGAAATCTGTACCAAAGAATGATTTAATCTTAGCAAGACAATGTCATCTGTTATATTAGTTACTGGTTTCTAAGTGTTACTTCAAATAGACTTTATTTAATCAAACAATACTAACTGCTAGCTAGTTAAACAAAGAAGTCAACAAATACTAACCAGTAGTTACAAAAAGGAATGAAGACATTTCAAGTTCTCTAAGAGTTCAGAGCCTGGTTGAAAAGATAAGTAAATAAACATCATTTTAAGTGTTGAAATCAGAACAATTCAGGATGTTATTTGAGGATGTAATTAGTAGGTAGCTTTATTTCACAATATCAAGTAAAGATTAGATTACCCCTATGATGCTCATTTGACATGAAGAAGTGAAACTAATAGGAGTTAGTCCCATGCTTACCCCTGTTAAAATTCTTAACAGTTAGTTAGAACTTGGAAGTGATGACCCTCATCACTTTCTAGGATTCAGAACTCTCATTTTCCACCAATGAAAAGATACTGGCAAAGAAACTATTTACCACACAGGGTCAATTTGGCAAAATGGCCTGAAAGAAGTGAATTTTAGGTAAGAAAACTTGATGATGATTTTCTCATTAGATATCTACACTCTTCTAAAGTCCCTCAAGCAAAACACTTAGACATGTAGCCCTCAAAAATGGGGAAGTCATATGATTTTCAATTCTAATTTATTAACCTCATGTTTCCCCTTCAATGTAGCTGTAGGAGAAAAAAAAGACTTATAGTAATTAAGACAATGTAGTATTGACAAAAGAATAGAAAAAAATCAACAGTACCATACAGAGAGCCCAGAAATAGATGCACATAAAGTCGATGGTTCTTTGATAAAGGAGCAGAGATAATAAAATGGGGAAAGATAGTATCTTCATCTAATAGTGCTGCAACATCAGACTTCTAGGTTTATTTTTTTTAAAGCATGAATCTAGAAATAAATTTTATACCCTTCACAAAAAGAAATTCAAAATGATAATAGAGCTAAATATAAGCACAAAGCTGTAAAACTCCTAGAATTGTTTTACAAAGGTGAAAAACTTAGCTGAATTTAGGTATGGTGATTTATTTTTTAGATAGAACACCAAAGATATGACTTATGACAAAAATAATTGATAAACTGGACTTCATTAAGACTAAAAACAATTTAAACTGCCAACAGAACTGAAGCATAGAGCAAGAGGGGGGAGGAGAGTAAAAGAAAGGGAGAGGGAAGGCACGAGATTAACATGGCTCACAGATGATAAGGTGATGGGAGAACCTTGAAGTAGACAATGATGTAATATATGTATGTGTGTGCAATCAATTTAAAAAATAAATAAAATGAAAAAAAGTTTAAAGAATTTTGTTCTGTGAAAGACAATGCCAGAAGGATAAAAAGGCAACTCATAGACTGTCAGAAAAGATGTACCTTGCAAAAGGTACATCTGATATGAACTGTTGTCCAAAATATACTAAAAACTATATGAGAACAAGCAGTCCAATTAAACATGGGTTATAGATTAAGAATCTCACCAAGGGGAATGTAAACTGGTCCAACCACTATGGAAAGCTATGTGGAGGATCCTCAATTTGATGAAAATGGAACTACCATTTGACCCAGCAATTGCTCTTTTTGGAATCTACCCAAAAGGGATCTCAATGTGGGTACAAAGGGACACTTGTGCTTGGATGTTTACTGCAGCCATATTTATAATTGCAATGACGTAGAAGCAACCTAAATGCCCCCAAACAGATGACTGGATTAAAAAAGATGTGGTATATATACACACTGGAATATTACTCATCAATTAAAAATGACAAATTTGATGATTTTATGATAGCATGGATGTATTTAGAAGAAATCATATTAGCAGAAACAAGTCAAAAAGAAAAAGACAGAAACCAAATGATTTTACTAATATATGAGATATAGGAAAAAAATACAAAAGTCATGAGGAAAAGTCAAAACAAGCTAACCATCAAACTGAAGCACACAACTTGGGCAGGGGGGAAAGGAAGGGAATGGTGAGGAGGGTGTGGGGGTGAATCCCTGGGATTGCAAAGATGTGAAATTTATATATAAATAAATTTTTAAAAAAAGAATCTCACCAAGAAGGACAAATGGATAGCAAATAAGAATATGAAAAGATGTTCCACTTATACCATCAAGGAAATACAAGTTAAAAACAGCAGTGAGATAACCTTATATAACCATTAAAATGGTCAATCAGTACAGTGACAACACCAAATGCCGATGAGAAAGAGAGGTGATAAGGAATTCTTTATTTTGTTCATGAAATTACAAAACAGTACAGATATTTTTGGAAGATAGTTTGGAGTTTCTTACAAACCTACAAACCATGCTCATTCCATAATATGATGCAGAAATCATGCTTTCTAGAAGAGTTTAAGACCTATATTCAAACAAAAACCCACACAGGTATTTATAGTAACTTAATCTATAATAGCCAATGATGCAAGCAAATCAACATGTGTTCCATATGAAGATGTCCTTTAGCAGGTGAATGGATAAGTAAACTATGTTACATCAAAATAGTGAAATTCTATTGAGTGCTGGGAAAAAAATGAAATCAAGTCATGAAAAGACATGGATAAAACTTAAAAGTGTGCATGTATACTAAAATTCATATTACTAAGGGGAAGATCAATTTTCAAAGATTATATACTATATGATTCCAACTATATGATATTCTGGAAAAGACAAAACCCAGACTGTGAAACAATCAACGGTTGCCAGGAGTTGGAGAAGGCAAGAAGTATAAAGAGCTGTAACACAAGAAATTTTGAGACAGTGGAAGTACTCTGAACAATATCACTTGGAGACATTATTGCATGTATGTCCAAACCCATAGAAGATAAAACTCCAGAATGAAACCTAAAATAAACTATGAACTTCGGGTCATCATGATGTGTCAACATAGGTTTATCAGATGCAACAAACCATTCTGGTGGTGATGTGGAGAATGGGGTGGGCAATGCACAGGTGGGGTCAGGGTATGTGAGAAATCTCTGTATCTTTCCTTCAAGTTTCCCTTTGAATCTAAAACTGCTTTAAAAATTAAAAGTGAAATAACAAAATTTTAGGAAATACTGAAGAAAATAATATGATTGATGTGGTAGTTAAGAATACAAGACACAGAGCTGGGCTGACTCCATTTTCATTGTAGCTTTACCACTTGCTTGCTGTGTAAGGAGTGAAATGGTTAACCTCTTAGTGTCTCAGTTGCTTCATCTTTAAAAATGCTGGTAATACTAATATCATAGGGCTGTTGTAATTAATAAGGTAACACATGGAAAACAGTTTGATGTCCAATGCCTGAATATTATATGTGTTCAATAAGTGTCACTGTGGTTATTATTAGTAATAACATGAGGGTCATCATAATAATTGTCAGGATTAAATTCTTTAAATTGTCAGGATTTAGAATTTCTGCCAACTTTTGAATATCTACAAACCCAATAATTAGAAAAGTTCTTACTATATATTTGTCAGTGATATTAAATGTTACTATCTCACTAAGAATGTGCTAATGAAAATTCAGCAAAACAAGTCTTTTAACAACTTGTACAAATGTGCTGCAAACACCCAGGAAAAAAATCTAAGTGCATCTTGTACTGGATTTAGTGTATCTATTTTTGTCTATCTCAGAACCATCATAAAGGCAGACCACCCATTTTAAAATATGAGGGGGGTGGGGGTTGTTCCAGAAGGAAACTCAAAGCCCATGCATTAAACATATTTCCATACATTTGACAGAGCTGACCCCAGACCCCACCATGTGTTTATAATTGTCTCAGATATCTGATAGTAAACAAAGGAGATAGCTAGAGATACCTATCGAACCAAAATAAAAGTTCCAATCAAAAAGATCATATCATCAGATGTTCACATATTTAGAAGTTTACAATATCCCATAATGTGTTGACATATTTACCAAGATTTGCTAAGATGCAGAGGAAACTTTTTTCCACTTAACAGGAGGCTTCTACAATCAGATGCCTAAAGGGTTTTAGCAGTCCAAGCAGGTGAGTGACAAACATGATTATAGTAACAGAAAAAGGAAGTTAGACCTGCATCTTTTGCCCACCCTTTCCTTGTAATATCTCACATTAAATTGTTGAAATGATCAACTTCAGAAAACATTCATATCCATGTGACACTCACATTTTCAAGTTACTGCTGATGAGTCAGACAACTAATATTGTCTTGCTTTGTGTAACTTGAAGACTAAGGAAACTAAGCATTTCTATTCACCATTGTTTGATGTCATCATAGAATAATTGGCACAAGAAAGAAGTGTAAGACAATAACTGGTACTATACATTCATGCATGGAAGGAACATCTGGTGTTACAGAAAAAGAAATGAACCACAGGTAGGTGACGCT
The DNA here is from genome assembly GCA_004024945.1 of Uropsilus gracilis. Lineage (NCBI taxonomy): Eukaryota > Metazoa > Chordata > Mammalia > Eulipotyphla > Talpidae > Uropsilus > Uropsilus gracilis. The sequence continues at coordinate 130,718 of PVHY01001028.1, read as the reverse complement.
GGTTCTCCAATAAGCATCCTAAGGACAAAGAATCTGAAGTCTCAAGGAACAAATATTAGTGACCTGGTTGTCTTCATCAAACCTGGCTATTACATTACATTTGCTATAATATTTTCACATACTTCACTTTATGTAAAGAGTACATTAACTCTCAGACAACAAAAGTCAAGTGTGCTAAAATGTACACTCCTCTGTTTTTCTATGATTTTCACTTGTCTCTCAAATATTCTCTAATGGAAAACTTCATCTTCATAGTTCAAGGTGACTTAGTTGGTTTCAGATATGCTTCAATCTCTTTTGATTTAAGAATCTACTCCACTGAGGCCAGGTATGGTGGCACGTGTCTGTAAGCGACAGCTTATGGAGTCTCAGCGGGGTCTGGGAATCTCGGTTCGAGTCCCACCTGGGGCAACACAGCAAGACCTAGTCCCCCAAAAACCCTTTAGGCATCTGGGCTTGGTGGCATAATCCTAGCTACCTGGGAATCTGAGGCTGGGGATCACTTGAGTCTGTGGTACCACAGGCAGCGTGAGCCTGTGGTTCCACGGGCAAAAATAGCGTGACCTAGTCTCAAAAAAAAAAAAAAACTACTATACTGCTATATCATGTGTGTATCTTGTCTCTCCTTTCCCCAAGGATAGTATGAGTTCTGTGGCACTCACATGTCTAATATCAGAAGTGCCTATGAATCATGGCATCCTCAGTCTCATTGTCCAATACCAGGTGTTTCTGTTCATTCTATCTCTGGGTACCACTTTGTCCTTTAATGTGTTTCCTGATTTGAAAGCCACAACTGTCTTGTCATAACAGTCATTCATTAGACTGTAAGCCACTTTTAGATGACTGATCTAGAAACACAAAATTCTAGGTAAGGCCGTTTGAGAAAACATTTGATAGTGTATTGTATTATAAAGTCAAACCTACAATTGTTATATGATTCAACAATTCCACTCCTAGTATTTGAAAGAAAAATCAAAGCATAGAGTCTTGTATACAAGTGTTCACAGCATGCTAACTCAAAATAGGCAAAAACAGAAAACATCTCATATGCCCATCAACAGGTAAATGACTAAATATAATTGTGATATTTTTATGCAATGAAAGACTACAGTATGATAATAGACAAATTACTGATAGAACAATGTGAATGAGTCCTTAATAGATTTTTTTCACATAAGTGAGGAACAAAATTACCCATTATGCAATTCCGCTTTTATAAATTCTAGAAAAGTTAAAGCAATACACATAAAGAAATCAGATCCGGTGTTGTCTAGAGGTGAGGGGGCATGACCGGTACAGAATAAGATGAAGTGAGGGAAAGGTTCTACATTTTGATTGTGGTGATGGATATGTGGTTGCAGAAGTGTAATAAATTCATTAAATTCAAAGGCTACATTCAAGATTTTTAAAATGTGAAGGATAATAATCTAGACAAAAACCTTAAGTTCTTATGAATCCTAAATATCTCTACCTGACTTCTAGAAAATAGCATTGGAAAAAGGTATGAATGGTTATCTGTTAAATTGTAAGTTGTGTAATTTCAAAGCTTAAGGTAATAATAAAAATGCAAAAAATATGAAAGAGTTGCTATTTTTAAAATTATCCCTTTAGAAAGATGTTGTTCCCTTGAGGAAGCCCATTCTAGTTTGAATCATGTAAAATGACCATTTGTGTAGGTTCAAAATTTCACATTATTCTACCTAATAAATAGCCTATTTTTAATCAGTTTTACTTCATACTCAAGAGTTTAAAATAAATTAAGATATTCAGTCTTTACTTACAAATAAAGAAAAAGTATATCTTTGAGGGAATATCCTCTTTCAGCATGCACTTAAAATAAAAATAGAAATAATTGTTATTATTTTATTCCATCAATTGAATTTCAAATATATTTTACACACATATGTTTATTTTAGATTATTTTTACATATAAAATGCTGTAGGTTTAAACCACCCTGCATATATTTACATTTCATATCAGTGTGACTTTCATCATATATTACCAAAATGGAGTGCTTCTTCTATAATGTATTTTTTTAAAAAGACTGAAAACAGGATGTTCTTAAGCAAACAGACTTTGACAAGTTGCTCTGCAAAGTGCAAATGCAAGTTTTTGATGACTTTGGGTATCTATAGTTGTCTAAAAAGCAATCTAAAGATAAGCCATTTTAATCCATTTCAAGTTGTTCCTCCAAATCTTTATGCTTTGTTACTGGTTAAAATAATAGCCTTATTTTATTTAGAAACTACTTTCCTATGAGCATGTTGCAGTGATAGAGATAAGATGAGGGCCTATTGCAAAAGTAAAATTTAAACCTCAGAGCACATACCTTTGCTGTCCCCTTTCTTTTAGTGGTAGCAACCATAAATGACCTAGAGTGAGGGAATTTTGGAGAGATCTACAAGAGATCTTGCTTTCATTTGGTTAAAATAAAAGAATCTAGATGCATGATTTCTGCATTTTACAGAAACATATGCTGAAACTATAAGCCTAGCAATATTTTTCCTTTGACTGGAAAGAACCTAAGTAGGTAACCAGAAGAAGAAAGAAGTTCTATACTGGTAGGATACAGAATAAAAAGTGCAGAAACTGTTTTTAAATGGAGGGGTTGGGAGTCTACAGGAAAGGCCCTATTAGTTTCTGCTTTTCATTATAGAATATCACCTACATTGTGAGAACAAGAACTTTTCCCATGAATATTTAATAAGTATTCTGGACATAACCTCCACCATTTTTAAAGTTTAGGGATGGGGCAGAGAGATGAAAATGGCATTAACATTATAACTTTAATTTTTTTTTCTGATAAGGATTTTCTATCTTTGATATTGTTTCATAAGTTTCCTGTTTCTCTTCAAAATATACTTTTCTCTCTCATACAAACTACTCCATTCTTCTTGTCAATGATATCTGATTGTTATTCTTTTCCCAAAAAAACAAAACTTCTAAATCCACTAAAACTCCAAATTAACAAAAGATAAAATTCTTCCTGTATTTTTATATTTTACTGGTATAGCCAAGTCTACATATAATCCAGTGACTGAAATAACTCTGTTTGGGGATGAGATGACATATTTCAAATCTTTTTTGAGATGAAAATAAAGCCCTCTTCAATTGTTTGTTTCTCCTTAAACAGTCATACTTTTAACCTTCTGTTTGACAGATGGTGGAACTGACTATCCTCTTAATATAAATGTGGTACCTAGATAGGTTAGTTTGAGTCACAATAGGAAAAAAAATAAGCATGTCATTTCTCTACGCTTTGAAAATGAGTATGCTTTTAATTTTTTTCTCATTTGTCTTACTCTGAGACAGTGAATACTGATTATAAAAGACACATTGGTGCACCCAACTCCAGTCCATTTTATCCATCTGGGTAGAGAAAGTATGACAGGCGTGCGTGGGTGTGGATGTGTGTTGTGAGAATGTATAAGCAGGAATACAGGCTTGAGAGAGCGAGAAAGTGAGAGTGAGAAAATGGACTGTGAAAATTTAAGTCTACCCCAAATCCTGATTAACAAGTCTGTTATTTAATCTCCATTTATCTTAACTCATTTTGTAGTCAGGGCACACGGGCATCATTTTTTTTTTCACGGAAACTTTCTGTGATTAGAAATGTAGAACCAATACAACTATGGGCTATTATATGAAATGTTTCCTGATTCTTTTCTTTGGATGCTTTTCATTAAATACAGATGAAACTGGAAGATCTCAAGTGCAATAACCAGAAAAAAAGTGGTGAAGGTAAAATGACAATGCAGGTAAACTGGGACAAACAGAGCTGAACAAATTTCTTGTTCAGTTCTTTGCTTATAGACTCGGATGGCTACCTTGAGCTAGACCTACTTTCATTAACTTCAAATTTTTTGCCCTTTTCGCCATAAACTTCCATTGTGGGCTCAGTTTTGATTTTGCTTTTTAATTCCTCTTATATCTTCTACAAATATTCTCTGATTTCACACCCTCTAGCAATCTTTTCTATTTAAACTATTGTCATTTATGTCAGCTACTACAACTTCTCTTATTTTTCCTTTAGAAAAATCTTATGATTGTGGTTTTTTTGTAAATATGTATTTCTTGAAACATTATGATCAATGAGGAATTTAATTATTTTAGTAAAAAGCTTGTATGGTCAGATTTGCTTTGGATTAACCTTTCTCATTTGGAGAAAGTGCCAGTGCATAGAACTAGACCTACTTTTATTAATTTTGAATGTTTTATTTTTCTCCCTATAAACTTCTATTGTTGGATCAGGGGAAACTAATTAGCCTTAGAAGGTATTCACGGAATGGAAAAGGGCACTTGTCAACCAACAATCTAGAATAGTGATAGCAATAACTATTTATTATTGTATTTAAGTATTTATATATGATTATATATATCATTAATATTATCTCACTTAATTCTCAAGCTAAGCATGATATAATTACAGTTTATAAAGAAAGAATCAAGACAGAAAAGCTAAGCTCAAGTTCAGGCAATAAATGGAAGAAAAGGATATGAATCCAAGCCCTCTGACTTCAAATCCCATATTCCATCATCATAAAACCTAGGGGAAGAACACAAGACTTAAAAGTAAATCCTACCTTATACACAAGTTACTAAAGGAAATTCCTGTGAGCTACATTCTTTAATGTCCTGACTTTGGCAAGTTTCTTTAATTTATGTTTCATTAATATCAGCTTACCCTAATTTAACTGTCAGCTGCGCTTCAAATCAGATCACATCTGGTGCCAATTTTTAAAGAAATACTTTTATTGCAACAAATAACTCAGCTATCTGTTCATGTATCGTCCAAAACTGCATTTGAGGAACAATGGCAATGTTGAGTAGTTGTAATGAGACAAGATGGTCCAGAAAATCTAAAATGTTCATTATCTAGATGTTTTCATAAATTGTTAACTAAGTTTTCTCTAGATAATTTTTATTATTTATCATTTTAAAAAGTCTAGTAGACAAATAAATTGTAGCCAACTAAGTATAATTTCCTTAGAAGTAGTCTGTCTATATGCAGCTATTATGATTCACCATTCTAAGACTGTTTTTGAATTACATTAAATACCAGTCACAATCCAGTTGATTGATTCTACCCCAGGGTACTCTTAATTAGTTGTTGAAAAGCAACAGTACCAAAACAACTAAGCCTGTAATACACTTATTTTGAACATACAAATAATAAAGAAATTCTTAAATTTCCAGGTTTTCAGTAAGAATTTTGTTAATATTAGCTATATATTAGTGCCACCCCTCACACCAGATGAGATTTCATTGGTTTGCTTAAGAAACATGTTGAGAAATGTTTCCATGTTTTACAAAGATTAAATCTGTTAGATGTTCACTGCCTTGTCTCAATAGTAACTAAACAATATGATGTGGCAGATGTTTGAGAAACTCATGTACTAATTATAATTTTCCATGTTTAACTTCTCAACTCATGGAACTATTGGCCCTGAGGAACTCCTATTTTTGTTTTTTTCCTGTCTCTGAAAGACACCAAAGAATAATAACTAAGAACACATTCTCACACACACATTATACATGTGATCATATTTACTAATACCCAGATTTAAATGTTAGCCATAGATCCACATCATCCTCCCACCCCTTAAATAGCAACTTAAATACATATCACAAAAGTTTAAGTCCTTTTTGGAAGTGTTTTTCAGGTAATATCTCTCCATGAAATAAATTTCATACCTAGATGAAATTCTGTGTGTGGAATCTATCAATTAAAATTTTGAATTTTATCACAACAGAATCCTTAAATTTTTGAAGGTTTTGACTTTATTTCTCTTAAGCTTTGCTACTCTGTATTGGAATTTGTAGCCTTTTAGTCTGCATATACATTATATTGTATCCTTTGTATCCTTTTAGTCTACATGTAAATGCTATTCTTCTTGATTGTTTCAAATGTTTCACCCTGTGGTGCTTTCTTTTTCACTATACATTTGAATACAGTCAGCAGTACTATAAGTACTAGGCACATCTGCACCATAATTTTCTGTTAATAAGAGGATCCTATATTTCACTTTATTTTTTTCTCTTTCTAAGGATTGTCAGAATTTTACCAACCTTTAGTAGACTCATATCCCTCCTTAGGGAAAAATCTATACCATGATATTTCTGCTGTAATGGACAGTTCCGTGCAAATTGCCAAGTTTAGTTTGGATTATTTTCTTCCTTAATGCGTTGACTCATTTCATTTTCTTGTCTTTCTGAGGCTCCTATGTCCATTTTCTGTCCACTAAAGCAACTTCATGAGATCTTCCTGCAGTTTATCCAAATCAGCTTGGCATTTCATTAACTAGAAGGGCTTAGAGTCACTGACAAACTTGGGAACCTCATTTTGAGCTCTCTTTTATAAAGATGCTAGGAAGACCAGTCTCCCATCAAATCCTTAATACTAACTAACTAAATAGATCACTAATTTAAAACAATTTATGGAGAAAAATAAGATCCTACATTTGCTCATTTGGCACAAAAAATGGTTTTGAATCAATATGATTTAGAAGACAAAAGAATTAAATCAACTATAGCAGAAGTTGAAACAATACTTAAGTGAGACCCTGTAGGAGAATACTGTCTTCTTTAACAAAAGAAAAAAAAAGAGAGAGAAAGAAAAAGGGAAATCCCCAATGTGGATTGGAGAGTCCCTTACTCATTTTGTCCCCACTATGGGGACAAAAGATGTTGGTGTTATTGTTTCCTAACACTAAGCACCAATTGTAATGTAAAAGAATAATCACTGCTCAGAAACAGGGCATCAATTGTGAACACCAAATCTTTTACTTAATATTCAGAAGCCTGATGAAGAAGAACTATAACAAATTGAATTTAATGTCAACAGACAACAAAAGAAAAACATACTCAGAAGGAAACTTGAATCTAGAGAATTAGCACCAACTATAAATTAAGATTTTTTTTTTTCTGGATGTTATCCAGATTCTGACTGGCTTCCAGAGAAAGATATTTTCTTTCGGAACTGTCAGTCAGTCAATAACTTAATTCAATTCAAATTCAGTTTCCTCCCAGGGAACTGCTCATTCCCTTCCTTCAGATGGGAATATACTCTTGACCTATGGACCCCTGATCTGATTCCATTTGAAGATGTCTATAATATAAGGTTCAAATTTCAAATTTTATAATAGAGTACAGGTTTCTTATGACTCACTCCAAATGCATAGAACCATAATATGAATTTATTGGGAAAAAGGGCATTCCACAATACAATACAGGCATATAATTCAAATGACACTAAGGAGGAAGAGGGATATAAAGCACTAAGACAAGATCTGGGAGATTAGAGTGACAATATTTGGGATCTGGAACTCCTCTTGTTGTATAAACTTATATTTGGGCATGGGACTACTTTTCTCTGAATGGGGCCTCTAGCAGCACAAAACATATCTGGAAAAGGCTTCTGAGACCTCAGTGGCATGAAGTCTAAAATTTCTCAGGTCAACTTCATTTGATTCCTATATTTACACTGCTTTCTGAGGTATTATCAGGGATGTTGGTTGATTTTAATTTGGGCTCATCCTCCTGGGAAAACTAGGTTCCCATCTGTCTTTACCTCCTGTCTGAATATCAATGACAAATAGCCATTTCTTAGTTGATAGCTTAAGTTATTCCATCTTAATTGCCCCCATTTCTCTATCAGTCATGATTATTATAGTATCACAATAGGATAATCATCATCCCAAAATCACAAAACAATTCCAACCTTTGTATCATAATTATACACAAGCAACAGCAAGTAAGAGTGATTTCCTTGCGTTGAACAACTTAATAGCCAACTAATGCTATGTAAGACAATATCAACAGACAATCATTACTCAAGTAATACATATTATTAACTCAAAGGTAGTGTTACAGAAAGAAAATCTTGACTGGATCCATGAAGAGGTAGATATAAAGATAGAGCTATATCTGGCTGTCCCAGAATTTGGAAAAAAATTAAAACAACCTATCTTTAATTTCTGGAAAAGCACACAAGTGTTTAACCATACCTGGTACAGTTAAGATACTTATTGGTGAGAGATAACTACAGCAAATTGTTCCTTTCTTTGGAATATTTTCTGAATAATACCTGCATCATATACTTTTAGAACCCCACACCACATCCCCTCAGTCTTGAGCAAGCAGCAAGTATTCTCAACCTCCCTCAAGTTCCTGATACATTATTCCACTTTTCTTCATCCTATCTATAGTATGGACAGCCCAGAAAGTAAAAGGAGTTAATTCTTCTAAATGTAACTCAGGAAAGTATTTTCATCTATGATAAAAGAACCACAAAAAAGCCAGAAAACAATTTTTACCAGCAACATACTCAAGAATGGATCTGAGAGTATAGAATGAAGGAGAAGATATAAAACTTTTGATCTTTTTGATTTTCAGCTAATCTTCCATCACTCAGGCCTCTGTGACTAAAGATGCTTTGAACCCATCCCTGCTTGCTTCTGGAATAACTCCTTAAAGGTTGAACATTAAACTAAATAAAATAGAATTGCTTCAGCAAAATATTAATAATGCTATCAAAAGACTCAGAGAAATAGGTGTGTTACAGGGATTTATTATACATAGAGAGCATATCAGCTATGCATATTTCATTAAAGCAAGGTGGCATCATTAGTGGTAACTACTCTCTGTAAGTCAGATAAGACAGGACATGATCTTATGAAACTGTGACTCAGTTTCAATGGAGAATGTAGAATTCTAAAATAAGAGTGATGAGGTGGTAACACAACTTTCAGTGGCAAGATGGACATAGACAACAAAGTTGGTGTGAAATCAAGGGATCCTTACTCGCAAAGACATATGGTAATAACTATGTCGCAAAGACATATGGTAAAAGACTTTGGAGTTCAAAGAGGCAAACAATGGAAAAAAACATGGGAATATAATAGTGCTTCACCTCTCTACTCAAAAATATCAACAGTAAGTCAGCAAAAATTGGATGATATCCATGAATTCAATTAAATGTTATGTTCCTTCACTCAAATCCAGAGCCCACTAACCAAAGAAGCTGATCTCCTTGAGGAGAAAGCCTGCATACTACAAGTACATCCTTATGCTTCCAAGGAATAACCCACATAAGAAATAAATTCATACTGCTGGAAGTGAAATACCAATATCTTTGTAGAACTGCTGGGTATAAAGATTGAGACAATATGACATAAGCATTTTATAATGGAGGCAAAACACATGATAACTGGATTCCCTATACTACTTTATATAACATCATCCAGAGAACATTGGGATGAGCTCTTAGTCAATGGCTAGTTGGGTTGACATCCTACAGGACTAAGACCTTCAAGAGGGGATATATATTTTCAAATAATAAATCATTACAAGGTGCTGAAGTTACCACCAAGAGTGGGAATAGGAATAGCCTCATGCCATTATACACTAGTGATTTTATGAGAGAATTCATGCTTACCATCATATGCTATTAAGCTCTTCAGTAAAGTTCATGACTGCAGTAGAGTTCAAGGATTCACATGAAGTGTGAATCCTTTTACCAAGAGGTAAAGTAAGTTTATTTTTTATAAGTCTAAAGCTGCAGCTGCCACCTGGTTGTTTCAGGCAGAAAAGTTACTGTGTTTTCTGGTCATAATCATCAATGATCATAAATACTGATATCAAATAGAAAGAAGAGAGTCCAGGAAATTTACTGAAACACCTCTTTGTGCATACATACCTATTGGTAATCACATATGAAAAGAGAGAACAATTACACTGACCATAGTCAAACAAAAGCACTATAGCAAGGAACTCAGATCCTTTCAGGATGATACTTGAACTAGTCAGCTATCTAAAATACAAGTACTGTCTATGGATCTGGAGAATGTAGAATGTATGATGAAGAAGGAAATTAAATTAATTTTGGCTATAAATATAGCATTAATTGTAGGCATAGGATTAGTAGTTTGTCCCAGTAATTCTATGATGATTAGTTTAGTCTTCCTTCCTTCATTCCTTCCTTCGTTCCTTCCTTTGTTCCTTCCTTCGTTCCTTCCTTCCTTCGTTCGTTCATTCGTTCGTTCGTTCGTTCGTTCGTTCATTCCTTCCTTCCTTTCTTCCTTCCTTCCTTCCTCCCTTCCTCTCTCCCTTCCTCCCTCCCTTCATCCCTTCCTCCCTCCCTTCCTTTCTCCTTCCTTCCCTCCTCCCTCCATTACTCCTTTCCTTCCTTTTTTCCATTTCCTTTTCTGAAGTTGCTACCATCACACATTTCAAGAATAAGTGATAGAACAGAGCAAACTCATCATAGGTCATGAGTACATCTAAGTGGTTCCAGAAGTAGACTGTACCAGACGTTGTTGCTGTCCCAGCCATGTCCCCTCAGTCCTTACCATCTGTGCATGCCAGTCTGACTTCCAATTGCAGAGCCTTCATCTCTGCCTGATGGCATTCTTTGGCCACCAAAAACCTGCTCTGCATCTACATATAGCAGACATAGAGTTCTTGAAAGTGAATGCACTACAAAATCAACCCTTAACCAACTAGTGAATATGATATATAAATATCTCAACTCCTTGCTACATTTACTGCTCTGTCCACATCACAGATTGCTTGAAAATACACTCCTTTTGCCTTTGTTCCTATCCTGGTCTCACTTTCCCACTCCTCCACTAATGTTTCCTCAGATTCTCTCCCCAAAATGTGCACTCAAATGATTGTTTCTAGGGCTGCTTCTGTGAGGGAATGTGAATTAATGTATAGAAGTCAACAGAATGGGGAATCAAAATTTCTAACCTTTCTCATTATAATTGATGGGTCATCATCCTAACTGTCCATCATCAATACAGGATATCTGGTGAAGATTAGAAATTGTGATGTGACAATTAGACACAAAATGGCTGGGTGAGAACTGGTACCCTCCGAGTCTTCTACTTGGAGGTTTCTGAAAAATTTAGAAATTTTCACATGACTGAGTCAAAAGGGAAGAGACATGGCAAAGGTAGGTTAGGAATGAGGAGGCATCACACTTGAAACTCCTGAGGATCAGCGTTGCCACACACAGTTAAGGTGGGGCCCCTTCTAACAATGGGGAGAAGATTGCTGTGTCTAGAAAACAGACAAGAAGTTTGGCTAGTCTCAGACTTCTATAGGTTATTCCCTAAAGGCACCTCTTATGAAGAGACAAGGGACATTGTCCAGAACCCAGGGAGAAACAAATGACCCACATACTCAGTCTGTTTTTTCCATGACCATGAGGATACAGAAACTGTCTTGAATCCAAATATCATCTTTTCAGTAGGAGAGGAGTTCTCTTAGAAAGCTAAAATTTGGAATGTCTGAATATTTACATAAAGGGGACTATTTTAAAACAGTGACAGATCATTTTAATTGGCAGTTTTAAATGCTGCCATAGCAGAATCCACACTATGCAGCAAAGGAGACTCAGAGAATGATTTTTATGTTAACATCACCCTACTTTGTTAGAGTGAGTGAATGCATACATCCCTTTATTTATTCAGATGTTTTTGATATTTATTTTTTAATATACAACCTTGGAATATGTCAGGAAATATACAAATACATTTGCGTTTTTCAAAGATGCAAAGAAAGAGAAAGGTAAGTGCCTCCATAGAGTAGGCTGCACAGATAGGTGAGTGCTCAGATGCTGCCAAATAAACCCACCTAAAATAGGCTTTTGCCAAAAGGCTCCTGAACCTTAACATGAAACTCCAGAACTCCTTGACTTGAAAGGGCCAATAGTCCAAACAGCAAATAAGAACTGTCCTTCTTACTTCTTGTCCTTCTACGTCTATACTCATCCTATGACTTCTCTTAACAATTTATAACTTAGCCTCTCAGAGACAGAGTAGCATTAAGAAAAATAATCCCACATGAGGAAATCTTTAGACACTTTAGATTTGAAGCAGTATTTTCAGAGGAAGAAATAATTTTTATTATTAGATATTTGGGGAGGGGGAGTAAAAAAAAAACTGTGAAATGGATCCCAAAATAGATGGATCTTAACTGGGAAAAGAGAAATATGTGAGTCTCAGAGGTTAACTTGATCACAAAATTGTTAGCTGGAGCCTCAAACCTATGCCTGTGTTAATCAAGATGCCTTAAATCACAACTTTATCAAATATGTTGCAAGGTGCCATAGGAACAGGGTATCATTATTAGAAATCTAATACAGAAAAGGCAATATAATATATCAAATTTACTTTACAGATTCAATCTGATAATTACTATGGGAAAAAGAAAAAGTGAGGATTAAGCTTTCCATATGGCTGGCAAGCAGGGGAAATTTTGGTGATAAGGGAATCAAGGGTATCACTAAAGCCTCTGTGAAGGAAAGCAGCAAAGTAAAGCAATTAAAGCCCAGCTTTGACACCAGATGGGCTTGGATTTTAATCCCAGTTCTGCCACCTGCTACCTGTGCAATCTTGAGCAATTTATTTAACCTTTTTGAGAATTAACTGAATGTTGTGCAGATTAACTGAGATCATATATAAAGTTTTAGGAACACCGTAGATGCCTACTAACTATAAATCTTCCTACTCACTCAAATATCCTCCCCACATTTAAGACAGAGAAGAGTTGAAACTTAGACAAATAAAATTGAACATGCACAGGAAAAAAGCAGAGAAACAGGGAAAATTATAAAAAGAGTAAAAGACAATATGCTTTACAAATCAGTTGACTGTGTATGCAGGGTGTCTGGTCTTTCTGTTTATTGCAAAGGTCATTCTCTTTGTCTTTTCTTTTCCCCAGTAAAAGCAACAATATTGCAGTGGTGAGCACCTGTAAGCCCAGCTATTTGGAAGGTGGAGGCTAGGAATCACTTGAGTCCCTGGGTTCAAGACTACCCCTGGCAACATAGCAAAACCTAGTCTCAAAATTACAGCTGGATGTGGTGGCATGTGCCTGTAATCCCAGCTACCTGGGAGACTGGCATTAGGGATCACTTGAATTCGTGGGTTTGGGACTACCCTGGGCAACATAGTGAGACCTAGTCTCTTAAAAAAAAAAAAAAGCAACAATATTTTAACTGCAATTGACTAAAATTTCTTTACCTTTCTACTACATCTTCTTTTCCATTCCCAGGTTGATACTGCCCCTGATATTTTTGTGAGAAGGCTAAGAGAATGTTCAGAGTCTACACTGAGTCAGACTACAGTGAAATATATTTACAATCACATCACTTCTACATGTAGCCATTTCTATGTAGGAATGTCCATGATACCACCACGCACGGTGCTATCTGGGGTTGAGACGTGAAAGCACAGAGTCAGAGTTTAAAACATGAAATGAAAAATGTTCTGTGCTGGTTGACACCATCATTACATCAGGGCAGTGGAAGAGAAATAACATTTAAAATGGATCAAGCAAGAAACTCGACTAGAAAACTCAATGAAATATCAGTGTATAATACTGTACATAGATAAGAATCAATGCTGATCAATACAGAAGTTACCCTCATAGAGAAACATATTAAATAGTGCAATTATACAATTATAAACCCATCATAACTTTTTCTGCCTTTTTTAATGGAATTGTACTTCACTGAATGTGTGTGTGTGTGTGTATATATATATATATATATATATATATGAATACACATGTTTGAAGGGCAGAATCTATAGCAATATTTTAAAATAAGTACGATACTGTGTGACATCAAGCTTTTTAGGAATCTCACTTGCCAATGATAAAAAGGAAACTCCCTGGTAGTCTAGTGGCTAGGATTCAGTGTTTTCCAATAATAAAAAGAGTTTCAACTAGCTGTGTGAAACAAAAGCACTATTTATTAAAATTGGTCCATGAAGTTTTTATTATAAGAGAGGTAATTAAGTATATAAAACAGAAAAAGTTGGAAAAAAGTACTGTAGAGACATCAGCCATTGATAAAATATTTGTTTTTCTGGGTTTTGTGATGTTTGTGGTATTTATCATCTTTTAAAATTCTTGCGGTTTCTTTTTTCCTTATAAATAATTATTCACCATTGTATTTAACCTTATCATTTCATAAATGATAAATATTCTTGTCCTTCATGAAACTCTTCAAAATTGTACAAATACCTTATCTCAAAAGAATTGGGTCTTCCCCAAATATAAATCTTGGGATTTGCCAAAACAATGTTATTGTATGTCATTGTAATGTGATATAATTATATTAAATCTAATAAACATTCTGTTTGCCTCTTTTCAACAGAAATTTCTGAAGAGTCATTGATGGCAAGTACCTAATCTATGGTAAAACTCCCATTGCCACAAAATGGGGAGAAGACAGTCTCTTTAATAAATGGTAGTGTGAAAATTGGATAATAATGCATAAAAGAATGAAGTTGAATTATTAACAAATATATAAGAATACATTCCAAAGTTATTGAAGATTTAGCCCTAAGATCTCTAACAGTAAAATGCATAAAGGAAACCTTGGTAATATATTCTACAATAACAACAATAAAGAAATTGGAAAGTAAATTTCTATGGCAAGGAAATTAAAAACAAAAAAAAACAACTGGGCTTACTTCAATTAAAAAAAAAAACCTTATATACAGCAAAAGAAAATATCTACCCTACTGAATAGGAAAATATATTTACACAACGTATAACAGGTATTAGTATCTAAGATACATAAAAAATGCATACAATTCAGCAACAACAAAAAGAACAAATAAACCAATTAACAAATGGGGAGCAGATATAAACACACAACTCACCAAAGAAGATAGCCAGAAAGCCAGGAAAACAAACAAACAAACATGAAAAATACTCATCCTACCTCCCAATAAGAGAAAGGTAGATGAAAACTTCAAAATATCACCTCATATCCATAAAAATTGCACATATCAAAAAGATTCCCAACAACAAGTGCTGGAGAAGAAATGGAGAAAAATGAATTTAGTATACTGTCAATGAGAATGTGAGCTAGTGAATCCATTATAGAAAACAATCTGGATAAAATAAAAATGCCGTTATGATCAGACAATCCCACTAATGGGCATATAGCTGCAGAATATGGGATTATCCACAAAAAACTCCATATATTCTAAAATATCTAAAACAGCATTAGCTGCAATATGTAAGACATGGAAGCAACCTTAATCTCCTTCAATGGGTGAATGAATTAAAAAAAAAAAGTGGTACATACATACTACAGAATATTACACAGCTGCATGAAAGGATAGAATACAAAAAAAACACAATAGCCATTTTCAACAAAATGGAGGAAATTTCAAAAAGAACGGTAAAGCAAATCAGAACAACAAAAAAAATTGGGCATTCATAGATAATTTGACATGAATAATCATCTATTTGATATTAAGAAAGAGAGCAGGGAAAGACACAAGGTGATACAAATGGGTGATGGTGGAGGGAAAAATTAATTAAAACAATATTTTTAGAAACAAAAACAAAAACAAAACAACCCAAAAACATGCAGTTCTTCCTTTTAGGAAGTGCATAGTTTCCTGCATTAGAGTATTGCAAACTGAATACAAATTTTAATACTAACCCAGTGCTGTGAGCTGAATTGTCTCTCTAAATTTTATATATTAAAGTCTAACTCCTAATCACCTAATATGGTGTTATTTGGAGATGGAACCTTTGGGAAGTAATTAGGTTTAGATGAGTCATGGAAGTGGAGTCCTCATGATGGAATTAGTACTCTTGCAAGGAGAGACAGAGGAAACAGAGGGTTTGCTTTTTTTCTCCTTTCCAACCATGTGAGGGGGGTAATTATCTGCAAGCCAAGAAGGGAGCGCTTACCAGAACCTAAGTGAGCTGGTTTCTTATGTCTGGGACTTCCAACCTCCAGAACCATGAGAAAAGTCATTTATTTTGTTTAAGCCACCCAGTTGATTATCTATTGTTACAGCAACTTGAAAATACTAATTCAGCAAGGAAATTTCAACCCTTATTTTAATTACTACCCACATTTCAAAGTGGATATCCTGACCCAATACACACACAAACACGAACATATTTTACAAAAAAAGAAGCATTATTTATAATATATTATATATGTATATGTAATATATTATATTGCATATGTAATATATTATATATATATCCTCCTCAATTACAGTTTTCTATTCTGCTTCATGTTGTGAAATGCTGGTCACAACTCCTTTAACTGATATTATAATCTTCAAATGGATCACAGGCTATCATATAAAAACACTCTTTTGTGACTATTTTGCTTTAGAAAATATGGACTGAAATATCCATGAATATAATCTGAATGAAAATTCTTAGTAGCTCTAATAAAATGTGAAGTCTAGTGAGTAAAAATGAAAAGGTTTTGCAATCCTAATAAAACCCCTTTTGCCAATCATTGATATATGTTATTAGAGCAAACAACTCAGCTGTCCCTCTATATGCATATAATACAGACAGGTACACAAGAGCACATACATACGCAAACACCCTCCTGCCTTCACTTCTTGTGTCTATATGTTAGATTTGGTTACTTTCGCATAGTGATAACTGCAATGAAAGCTCTCCGCAGGGAATCACAGGAGTCTGAGTGAAGGGGTTATTTTAGTGGTTCTTCACTATCTGAGAATTGCATTAAGCCACAGAGCTTTCTGACAGGACTTGGCAAGCTTTGCATTATATTCAAGATTGTTTCTTCTGTTGGCAAATTTATCATAAAGGGGTTTGGCTCTTTTCTAAAGTATGCTATGTGTGTATGTATATATAAATGTCTTTATTCCATAAATATATAGATATAGATAGATATATACTTTATTCCCTTCATAATAACACCATTATAGAAATTAATATTTACTTTTAAAATGTCATTTTGATGAAAAGACACAAAGATCCTACCTCCTTACTAGAGTGCAAATCACTATTTAAAATGTACTTTCCAGTATCAATTCTGTATCTTTCACTGGGCGATATTCCACAAGAACAGGTGTAGCCATTAGTGTAAATAGATAACATGTTTTAAAGTACAATAATTTTAATAAGCTTCTATTTTTTCAGTAAATAAACAAAAGACTTACTCAATTTGTTTCTTTCTCTGTATAAGAAAGGGAAATTCTACTTCAGATTTTTCTCTTGACTAGAATTTATCGATGGATTTTTTTTTTTTTTTTTTTTTTTGAGACTGGGTCTTGCTATTTTTGCCTGTGGAACTGCAGGTTCACATTGCCTGGGGTACCACAGACTCAAGCAATCCCCAGGCTCAGCTTCCAGATATCTGGGATTACAGATGTGCACCACCATGCCCAGTTGTTTTTTTTGAACTAGGTCTCGCTATGTTGCCCCTAGCAAGACTCGAACAGCAATCCTTAGCCCCAGCAGCTTCATAAACTGAAGCTTACAGGCATATGCTACCATGCCAGCTATCTGTGGATTTGATCTCTTTGGTCATTTGAAGACTTGAGCAACATCTGGCTGTAGTAAGGGTATGACCAGCAACTTGGGAGCATGCAGGAAATAAACTGGTGTAACTTCTAGAGTCATGCACAACAGTTTTTGATAAAAGGAGTTGCTCTCAAAGTCCCCATTGTTTAACCACACCACAGTGCCTGGTGGATTGGTAGGTAGTCAACACTACTACTTTAAGATTAAAGGACTTTTCTAGGACAGCTAATACATCTGACAAGACGTAGGTATAATAAAATCAGGACAATTTGCCATAGTTTCTGGTGAATTTAAGGATACTTTTATATCTAACATGAAGCATTTTTCTGAAATTTTTAAAAAATTGTAAATGTTACCAAAATCACCATTTTTCCCCTCAGGAATTTGGGCCCAATAAATAGAAGGGTTGGTTGCTTGTTCCTAATTGTTGATTTTATTATCAGGTTTGTCTGATATGGCATACTAAAAAAATTGAACCTGTTCTTCGTATTATTTATTACTTTTTTCAAGGCAGAAATTTGAAACTCAGATGTGGTATAATTTGTCTTGTTTAAAATTCAGAGGAAAGATTTTCCCTATTTTACAGGTATATACACATATAAAAATACATAATAAATACAATTACTAAACAGAAAGGACTTTGGGGGGGGGGAAGAGGCATGCACTTTTTCAATTCAGTATTGAAACTTGAAAAAAACTCAGCAACTTTGAGCTAAATTATTTAAGAAAAAAAAATCAGATTTTATCTCTGTTACTATGGAAAGAAAATTGTTATTTCAGAATAATATTCCAAGAATTTTGGTCCCATTTGGGACTTTTTCCATAGGTTCCCTAAAGTATAATCCCACTTACTTTACTATAGAAATACCAAGTACTGAAGTTTCCCAGAAAAACAGTTTCTCTGGCTAATTTTCTTCTATAGGTGAGAAGAAGTTATCATCCAGTCCCAGTCATTGATAGTAAGATTACAGAAAGGGCAATCTTTAATGGCTCTAATGTCAATTCTGTAACCTTATGCTGGAACTCTTTAATTCTTGATCTTATCCTCTTTGAAATAGCTCTTAGCATCCATATCCTAAGCATTAGTTTCTTCTTTCAGCCTTCTTCTAATATCCTTAACATCTCTCCTTCATTCTATCTTGGATATCAGACTAAATTTGGAGAGACCCTGCTGACACTGTAGACTGCATTACTACTCCACTTCCTAAGACCCTCAAATCACCAATTCTGTTGCCACTGGAATTATTAGGTTGATATTAGATAGAAGAATAGTTCAATAATCTGCACAAGAAATGAAGAATGGACAGAGGGTTGTCAGTAAAAATGAGAGGTTCACGTTTAAGAAGTATTTCAGAGTATTTCAAAATAATTTGGTGACTCATTGAAAGTGATAGGAGGGAAGCCATTAAGCAGAATTGAAAACCAGACTGCCCTTATGGCCACTAGCTACTATTTGAGAGTAAAGGATACACATGTGTGTATGTGTCCATGTGCATATATGTATGTTGTTATGGGGAAATCTTTCAAAATAGCTAAAGGAATACAATATAATTTCATATGTATGCCTATTGTCATCTATAAAACAATTTTAACTTGATTCCAACTAAAAGAATTAAAACCAAATAGCCCTTTGATTCTTGATCATCTTATTAACAGATTCCCGGTTTTCCATTTCCAATAGTCTTTATATGTTTTTGTATGTACTAAAAACTACATGTGATAAGTACCACAAACCTCCATAGATCTCTGTCTCTAAAGTATCAGTGAATTTACAGCTTTTTTCTTTTTAATAATAATAATGCCATATAAGTGCACTTTCACAAAGATTATATCATATTATCCTCAGTAATATCCCCAGGGAAGATATTATCCCCATAGCACATATGGAAACAGGCTCAAAGAGGTTAAACGGCTTGTCTGATGACAAATGGAAAGTAATGACCTCTACGTACTCCAGCTGCTAGTCTGCTGTTCTTTCCACGTTGTGTGGCTTGCCCATCTATGAAACAGAAAGGAAGAGATTAGGTGTGCTTTCCATTAGCTATATCGAAATCAGGAAAAAAAAAAAAAGCAAAACCCTAACTAAACAAAACATGGTCAACTTACATTCTCTAAATTGTGATCATTTTGCATGAACTTGAATGTTTGTAGCAGCCTAAGGAATATTAAAATTAGCATTTCCCTTTTTCAAAGTAGTTATATTCATGGACTCCCTCTCATCCTGAATCTTATGAAATGTCACTGCTATAAAGACCACTGAACGATCTCACTGTAAAACAACATTTCCCTTTTCTGCCCAAATTTGCCTCTCTTGACATGAGTTGCTTTCCCCCTAATAATTGTGTGTTATCTAGAGAACATGCCCAGTGCATTTCCTTTGTTTCACAGAAGAGGCCTGCAGAAGACTTTGGATTTTAATTTGAAAAATACATAAATGCCCTTGAAAAAGGATGACTGCACTCCCCATAGGCCTCTTTCATTAATATGAGCTTCATGAAATGCAGGGTTTAGTGGTGGGCTTCAAGGTTAGAGGCAAAAGACCACACAGACTTGAAAAAGCCTTAAAAAAATAAGAGAGGAAAATGTGGTTTATTAGTTATACTAGTTACAGAATGAACAGCATATTGTATGTGCTGTGTTAGAGGTATGTTATGAATAACAAAAGCCCTGGAGCATTTACATATTTGTTTTCAGCAATCCTGGCAGTTGGATTTCACCATTCTATGCCTCTTTGCCAGAATCACTAAACACTGGTACATATGGCATCTGAAGTACCATATGCCATAGAAAATGTTAGCTGATGCCTATACTTCTATATTATATTTTTATTTCAGATTTTTGCAGTTTGAACAAAGAATAGTAGAAAAAACAAAATATTGGACAAGCAGTAAACAGTAAAGTGAAAAAAATGCCTTCAGAGAAAGAAAATAAAGGAAATGAATCTACCATGAGTTAACATGGCTATATGGTAATGAATCAGGCATGGGAAGTAGCTATTCAGTATAATACATATAAGTGGACTCCCAACGTAATATTTTGGATTATTTTGGACTGAAGACTGCAACATGCATAATGAGGATTGACATATTTTCCTTAGCTTATTCTTTGAAATATTTTTTGATAAAATTCTGTACATTTGATTGATGTTAACTTGATGTCTATAGTCAGTGACACATAAAATTCAGCTTAAAACAGAAAAGTGCAGATGTCATTTCTTATCTTGCAACATTAATTTGGAATTTTTATTGAGACTTTCAGGTAGCCTCTAGGGTTTTTGTTTTTGTTCTTAGACATAAGAAGACTAAAATTAAAATTAACACAATTGAATACTTAACTATCTCAAAACAGAAAAACAAATAAAAATTCCTGACCAATCTTTTACCAATAAGGAAAAGATCAAAATTGGTAATGACTTGGTAAATATATTGATTACAGGAGAAAACTGATTATTCACAATGTTCCAAAGACAAATTATTCACAGTAATTAGTCTCTTAAAAAATCTCAAAACCTGGAGTCAAATTTCTTAGTCTGAATTTGGTATTTTGTCCAAAATTTTGATAACTCATGAGAAACTAGTCTCTGGATAAATGAATAAGTTGCGGGGTAAAGAGTGACAGAGGATAAAGTCTTGACAGTGTAAAGCATAAAAAGTGTAATCTTTTGGCTTAAAATTCCCTAATAACATAAATAACTTGAGGGTTTTCCTGAGAAACAGAACCAATAGAGAATTAGAATCAAAATAGATTCCAGAAAGAGAGGGGGGGGGATAGTTTTGTGGTTTTGTTGCTGTTTTCATGAGGAATTATCTTACACAATATGAAGGTGAAAAATTTTACAATCTGCAATCTACGACCTGAAGAAGAGTTGTGAAGTAATTCTAGTGCTAGTCTGAAGATCTGAGAAGCAGAAGAACCAATGATATAAATACTAATATAAGGGGAGGACAAGACTGATATTCCAGTTAAAGGAGGCAAGCATAAAACATGAGTCCAGGAGGGTTATTATGAGATGAGATTAGTATTTGCATTGGTGGACTCAGTCAAGTTGAATGCACTTCCCCAAATGGTGGGTAGCATCTAATCAAATGAAGAATTATACAAAAACAGAGGCAGGAAAAATTAATTCCTCTTTGTAATTCGAAGCAGGCAGGTTTTGGATTGTTATGAATTATTATTATCCATCTTAGAATGATCTTTTTTATCCCTGGTACTTTTTAGCTATGAAGTCTGTGTCAGCTGTTCATTTTATCACTATATATTTTTAATGAAGAAAAATGTCCATTCTGTGTTGTTAGGTAGGGTTGTTTTGCATCTGTTAGTTCTAGTGGGTTTTTTTGTTTGGTTTTTTTTTGTTTGGTTTTTATGTTTTGTTTTGTTTTGTTTTGAGACTAGGTTTCGCTATTTTTGCCCATGGAACCGCAGGCTCTCGTTGCCCAGGATACCACAGACTCAAGCAATCCCCAGCCTCAGCTTCCCAAGTAGCTGGGATGACAGGCGCGCACCACTATGCCCAGCTATTTTTTTTGGAACTAGGTCTCGCTACGGGCCCCAGGCGGGACTCGAACCGCGATCCCTAGGCCCTGTCGCTTCGTAGGCTGAAACTTA
Source organism: Uropsilus gracilis (assembly GCA_004024945.1). Lineage (NCBI taxonomy): Eukaryota > Metazoa > Chordata > Mammalia > Eulipotyphla > Talpidae > Uropsilus > Uropsilus gracilis. Next base: position 108,775 of record PVHY01001028.1, on the reverse strand, counting down.
CAGGCAGGAGCCACCGTGCCCGGCCTGGTCTAGTGTTTATAGTGTTGTTCAAGTCTCCCATCTCTTCTTCACGAACTTCTGACTAGTCCAAACTATTATTTACATTGAGGCACTGACACCTCCAACTAATATGCTGAATTATCTTTCCCTATTTTCATTTCTGTCATTTTTTGTTTCATGTGTTTTAGTGCTGTTATTATATCTATGCATTGATAGCTAGATGGATATAGAGATGGATGGATAGGTAGATAGATAGATAGATAGATAGATAGATAGATAGATAGATAGATAGATAGATAGATAGATAGATAGATAGATTCATATCATCTTGAAAAATTGGCTCATTCATCGAATCCTCTTAACAGATAGCCCATTTACTACTAGGAAATGTTCTTCTTTATCTCCAGTAGCTATTCTTTTGTTTTAACATCTATTTTTTTCTGATATTAATAAAACCAGTCCACTTTCTTGTGGTTATTTGTTGATATATCCTTTTAGTCATAATTTTTCTTTCAGTCTATTTGGGTATTTTAATGTGTTTGTTTCAACTGCAGGAAAGATATAGTTAGTTTATAGTTGTTGAACTTTATCAAGTTTGACTATCTCCGCTTTATTATTTATTATTCAATTTATTCACATTTAATGACTTGTTGATATTGCTGTATCTACAGTTGCTTGTATCTTTTACTTTCTATCTGTTCATATCTTTTCTCCACTCCTTTTTCTCCACTCTTTTTCATGGAACAAGCATTTTCTAATAAAGTTTTTTAATAGCATCAATATTTTTTCTATATTTTAGTTAGTTTTTGATCACTCACCTAAAGTTTACCACATATAAAAATCAGTTTCAGATTCATACTAGCATAAATCCAGTAATATGTAAATATTATTCCTGTATATCTATATTCTTGTTTCCACCCTTTTGTGATATTACTATATAAAATTTAAATTATTAATGTTACAAATGCAACTCTACATGGCTTTAATTATCAATGTACCAATCTGTCATGATTTCTTTTACTCATTATAATCACATTCTCATTCAGCTTTGTTTTATCATTGGCAAATATAGTGTACATATTTCTATGGAATAGTCTTCAAAATATATTTACACATATTATTTTATACAGAAAATTTGAAATCACTGAAGAAATCAGTTAAAAACAAAAATAGAAATTGTATCCTATAATTAAACAATAACCATTATTAATGCTCTTTATTCTTATGAATTAAAATCACCATCTGGAGTCATATGCTTACAATCTGAAGAACTTCACTCTATGTTTCTTGTAAGACAGGGCTGCTTTCAAAAATTTCTCTCAAGCCGGGCACGGTGGCTCGTGCTTGTAAGCTTCAGTCTATGAAGCAGCCGGGGCTAGGGATCGCGGTTCGAGTCCCACCTGGGGCCCATAGCGAGACCTAGTTCCAAAAAGATAGCTGGGCGTGGTGGCGCGCGCCTGTCATCCCAGCTACCTGGGAAGCTGAGGCTGGGGATTGCTTGAGTCTGTGGTACCCCGGGCAACGAGAGCCTGCAGTTCCACGGGCAAAAATAGCAAGACCTAGTCTCAATAAATAAATAAATAAATAAATAAATAGATAAATAAATAAATAAACAATTAGAGCACTGCAATGGATATTTTGTCGATTACTTCACTTTCTGATTTCAAAATGTCCATTTGATTATTTTAAAATAATTCACTTTATTTGTGTTAGTTATGTGACATAACATTGTCATCATACATTACTTAATTAGTTATGGCTTCATTTAGTTCTATTAGCATATTTACAATGGCTTCCATGTAACCTTTTTCTTTTAAATGCAACATCTTACCATCTTCACTGGCATTTCCAATTGAATATTTTTATCATACTTTGCTATTCCTTTTCATATTCTGTTTTTTTATTAGAACCTGGACATTTAGACAATAGATAGTAGGAACTCTAAGTCCCTTACCTCAGGTTTGTTATGTTTACACACACTCACACAGAGTATTAAATCTCTTATGCTTTTTAATCATAGAGAAATGGCTTTAGGCATGCCTATAGTCACTATAAAATGAAAGATACTGTATGATTCCCTCCCATCCAGTTGATAAATTCTATTGACTCCTGGCTTATGCTCTCTGATTTCAAAGTTGCTCTAGAATTTTTCACAGAAATAGAAAAATAATTCTAAAATCCACAGAGACTCTAAATAGGCAAAGCAGTCTCGAGAAAAAACAACAAAATAGGAATATACAGAAATAACTTTTTTTTGATGGAGGTTTAAATAAAGAAAATTTGCTGGAGGAATATAGCTCTGTTGGAAGTTTATTCAGTCACAAAAACAAGGTCCTGTCAATTGACATGAGTGAAATTTAATGACATTATATTACATAAAATAAGCCATACAGAGAGATGGATATCACTTTTTTCTTTTTCTCAAAAAAAAAAAAAAACTCAAACTCATAAAGATAGAAAGTAGAATGGTACGGAAAGAAGAATGGTGGTTTTCAGGAACTGGATGATGTAGTCATTAGAGCACAAACTTTCGGTTGTAAAATGAATGAATTTGAAGGTCTAATTGCAGCATTGTTACTGTAATTAATAATGCTCTGCTGTATGTATACCTACTAATAATAGATCTTAAGTATTTTTACAAAAAAAAAGATAATTATATGAAATGATAGATGTATTAATTAGCTTGATTGTGGTAATTATATTTTAATGTATACCTATAGCATATGTGTACTTTAAATGTATACAAGTTATTTGTTAATTGTACCTAAATATAGTTGAGTTTATTTAAAAATACAGTAATTGTTAGGAGTTGCGTGTAGAATGAAGAAGAAAATGAGACAGAAGGGACTCATAGTGATCTGTGAGGTTAGCCCATAGAACTGGGATCCTGGGAAGTATATCCAGGTCCAGCTTTAATGACGTTATAAAACCCCAGCAAGGAAATGTTAGAATGATATAATGAGGAAGTAGCAAAGTGGATGTGACATACAGCAGGGAGGATGCAGGGATGTGTGATAACAGGTGAATTTACCTGTGGGCACAACAGTCATTACTGTAATAGGTCATATGTCTCTTGGGACATTCCAAGGAGGTTAGGAAGCTGGGTAACAGATGAGAGATATTCTGTTGTCCACCTTCTAGTGTGCCAGAGGGGGGTAGAGAGATAGGAGGTGTTCTTCTTACCTAAAGCTCCATCTCTCTACCTGCTTCCACATTCACAAGTGACAATTTAAACAAATAAACTCAATGCCCAGGAACAGAATTCTTCTACAAACCATTAATCCAAATGTATTGAAGGCTGTAATCCTCTCACAAACTGAGGGGGGAGGCAGGTGTAAAAGAAGTGTTCTTGGTTTAATTACTGCAAATTCTTACCTTTCAAATCAAATTTTCATAGTTTTTCTCAAATAAATATTTTTTCCTCTGTTATTTGCCATTTGGACAATTTTCAATGAAATCAGTAGTTTTTTGTTTGTTTTTTCACCAATTTCACTGGAGAATTGATTAGCCTGATGTCATATTACAAGTTGACCTATGTCAGGTATGTTTAGTTATATATGGTACTTAAAAAAGTACTCATGCTTGATCTTTACTTCTAATTTTCTTTTTTTTTTTCAGGGTTAACATATTTCTTTATTAAAATAAGTACTGCCAGTTTTGTCTCCTACTTTTCAAACTATTATATTCCAGGAGATTCAGAAATAAGACTTTTTGTTTGTGCTGATATTTGGTGTGGACACTCAAGAATTTGATATCAATTATATTTTCTTATCAAAAAATGAGACAGGACAAGATATTTCCCCCACCACAGTCTTCTTCCATCATTTTGTCTCTGGGTTGATTCGGGTTCAGGAGAAAGGATAGGAATGGCAAGGTTGGAAAGAGGTAAAATTGTTTATATCTGAAGGATACACGGATTGTGATCTCAAGGGAAGGCACTAATGGGATTTCCTGTTGCTGTGGGTTTGATTTGTTAAGAGGTAGTCACAATTAAAGAAGTGACTAATCAGGCCCAACAAGACTGATCCCAACACAGGAAACGGCAAAATGATGAGACACCTGGTGATACCCAAAGGAAGTGAGTAGTGCAACTGTCAAATTCTTCTAGTTCTTCACTTGTAAAGTCTGCCAAGCCTTCTGGAAAATGTTCAGAGTGCTAACAGAAACCCTTCAGCCAAAGGGACTGTGAGAGATCATTCTTATAAAAAATCGAATTCTTAGGTTTACAAAGCTTTCTACTTTCTGCTGGAATTGCACATTGAAAGATACTTGCAGGCTTCATTCTCAGAGAATAGAAATAATACTAGTTACAATCTGATTATTTGCCTCCTGGAAAGCCGTTGTCTACCCCTTTTTGCCTGGCTGACCCATGCAGATTATTCATCATACTCCAGCTCTTTGCCAAATAGTTTCCAGTTGGCTTTGGCCAATGGAAGACTTCAGTATGAAACTGGAAGGTGAGCTAGAGAAAGATTTCTTGTCTTTCTGGCAATAGCTATATCCCCCTGGCTATTATCAGGCCCCAACTCCAAGGATCTAGTGTTTGTATATTGGAATCACAAACCCCTCTCCCAGGTGTTTCTTGCTTTGTTATTTCTGTGTTATTTGCCATTTCATTTGTTCTCCTAACTGTGTTCACATATTTCTAATGTCTTCATATGTTGCATTTGGACTGAATTCTGCTTGCTGTTGTCCCTGAATTCTGTTGCATTGTTCCTGACAATGCCTATATTTTAAAGCCCACCTGTGTCATTATTACCACCACCTTACAAGGCATTTTTTTAGATATTAATCCATTTTACAGATAAGGAAGTGTGACTAGACAACTAAAATATCCAAAATCACACTTCTAGTGAGTCACAGAGTTGAAATTCAAACTCTATTCCTAATGAGAAATTTTCATTTGTTTGCAAACAAGTTCTAATTTACTTTTCTTGCAAAAATGAATTTCATTTAAATATAATTCAGATTTTGTCAGCTGTGTTATTAACATATTGATTAGACTTGAGCCCACCTTTCTAAATAAAATTTGATTAAAAAATCACAAAGAAATAGCTAAATTCAAGAGTATCCCTGGATGACATATTTTAATGACAGTTGGGGGGGGGAGACTTTTATCTAATACAGTGATAAAATATGATCATTTGCTTCCGACTGATGATAACATTAACTCTGCCTTCTCATGGTTGCATCTAAAAACCATTCCCAATCCCTTCTCCCTCTATTCTTACTATTCAAAGACTAGTTCTGAAAGATTCTTTTACAGGTGACTGTGGACAGTTGACCAAGGTTTGAATCATGAAAAATGGACAAAAGGAAAGAACTCTTTTATGCTTACCACAAATCCTGCCCCCTATTCCCAAACCTCACCCCTCTCTTTCTTCATACTTAAAACAATGGTATGATTGTCTGTAGGCAGTCATCTTGTTACCATGAGCCAGAAAAATGCTTTTTTATATTTTATAATGTGTATGTATGTACACACATGCTCTTAAATATTTCATGATATATACTCTTTCTAAAAATAGTTTCATAAAAATATATAATAAAATTATTAGTCTGGGCTCAAATACTAGGTTTTGCAAACCACCAAATCTCTAAGTTTTTTTAAATAGTGAATGGATAAAAAAAATACTTTTGAAATTTGTACATGACATAAGGAAGAACAATACATTCATCACTTAGGTAACTACCCACCCAATCTAAGAAAAAGAAACTCAGAAGGAATCTTTATCCTAGATTCCATGTCTATTCTTTCTTTGCCTTTTTAATAATTCTTCCCATGCTCTCTCTCTCTCTCTCTTTTTTTTTTTTTTTCATTTCTATGCTCTTTGAAAGGATAGAAGGAGGGGAGGGGAGGGGAAGGGAGGGGAGGAGAGGGGAGAGGAGGGAAGGTTTTACAGTTAAGGTTCAGATGTTTGATCTTTGTGTTTTTAGAGGTTCAACTTTAACTTTGAGGCTTCGGGAAGGGGTTCCCCTCCTCAGCCCTAGGCAGGCAAACCCCTGCCCAATCCTCCCTCCTGAGAGCCCGCATATGTTTCCTTGCTAAACGACTCTTCACACCGTTATCTCCTCACAGGATACATCTGTTGGGTGCCTCGCGTCTTGCATCTTCAGCTCCGCTTTCATCTCCTCGAATCTCAACACATTGTTTCCTCCAGTCGTGGTGCCAGGGTGGAAGGGAGCCATCCCTCACGGCCGCGCTCTGGGATTGGCAGCGAATGAATGATTGGCAGCGGGCATCTCTGTCAGGGCTTTGGCATGCTGCAGAGTAGAAGCCCTGTGCTAATGAATGCCATCTACACCTACCAGATGTGCCACTGGGTGACATGCCAGATCTTTTACATAATGCCATTCTGTCGGACACGAGACAGCTGGAGGGGGAGGGTTAATGCCTTGGAGTGGGAGGGGTCCTGCCTTTCCATTTTTCTCTCCTTTTTTCTTTACTTTTCTTTCTTTCTATTTTTTAAATTCAGACCTCCCGCCACCGCGCCTATACCCAATCAGCTCCCCTTCCACTGGGCTAAAAGCTTATATCTGAGGGCATCTCCCTCAGAGACAGAGCCAAGGCAATGAGGCTTGAGTTCTCTGAACATGTCCCTTGGCGCTTTCCCACACACGCATTAAATTTTTCCTTCCATGAGTATACTTTCGCCTTCGTCCAAACTCAAGAAAGAGGAATGGTTTTACAAAGTCAAATTACACATGGAAAAACAAACAAACAGAAAAGCATTGGAAGCATCTGGAAAGAAAAGAGGAAAGGGGAAGAGAGAAATCACACTAAGTACGCTTCCAGGTATTCTCTCCCTCCCTGCGCTAAACGTGCAAGCACGCATTTTCCGCACCCCATCTCTTTGGCAGCCCCTCGCCCTCATTCCTTTCCTCCTTCCACCGGAAATTGAAGAGTATTTATCCCCAAGCGTGATATCTTGTCTCTGCCTGTCCCACGGTCTGGCTGCCTTCGCTGTCTGAGGGTGGAAGTGCTCAAAAATCTTCGCTATTTGGAGAGAAGTTTTTCCTGTTGTGGAATGGACCAGGTGGGACGAAAGGGAAACGAGAAAACCACTTCTGATGGACAGCAGGTCTGTGAGCCTGTATGGGATGTTTCGCAGCCCTCCCTCCCTCAGCTGCTCACTCCCGCAGGAGAAATGACTAGGGGCGGAAGGGTGGGGGGAGGGACAGCCAGCGGGTTCCCAGCTCTTTAGCTAGTCAAACTGCCAGGGAATCCGGGGGACTTCGCGAGACAGGCCTCAGCTCCTCCTCCCCAGGGTGGTGGGGGCGGGGGGCGTATCTCCTCCCAAGCACTTCCCCACCGCTTGCACTCGGGCACTCGGGCCGGCCGTGCACCGCTCCCAAGCGCAGATCTTTCCTTCACCCGCTTCGAGCCGAGTCCCCAGGCCCCTTCCTTGCACCCGCACCTCCGCCTGCTGCCGAGGCTCCAGATGGCTGCGCCTAGCGCTCGGCTCGCGGCCCCCAGACGCCGCTCGGCAGCAGCCGGCGGCCGCTCCCTCCCCCCCAGCTGCCGCGGCAGAGGCCCGGGCCGCTCGGCCAGGAGGGTGGACACCTCCATCGGCTGGGATTGGAGCGGGGGCCCAGCCGCCGGGGGCTCGCGGGAACTGTGCTGGCCGAGAAGGAGTCCCTCGGGCCCCCGGGTGAGGAAGCTGCGGGGGAAGAAGGAACGGGGAGGGGAAGGGAGGGAGGCGCCGGATCGCTCACGATTCACTCTCACGCCCCAACTCAGTCCCCTGCCTGCCCTTCCCCGGCTGCAGCACCGTATCCCCGCGCCGCGGGCGGAACAGCAACTCAACCCGAGCACTCGAGGGACCGAGAGGAGCCAGGAGGGGGCGCCCAGCACCCCAGAGCCGGGGCTGGAGGGCGGGCTCTGCCCCGGCCCCCGCCTCAGTCCAGTGAAGTCTGTTGGGCCAGAAGGGTGCCCCCTTCTGCCAGAGCGAGGTAATGCCCGCCAACTCTTTCCCGTTGCCCTCTTCTGTTCCTCGCTGGCATTTCCCTTTTTTGCTCGCCTAGTTCTTTGCGTATCCTCCGCCTTCCCCTTGCTTCCCGGAACTTTCCTCTCCTTCCCTCGTCACTTCACCCATTCCGGAAAGGTTTGTCCAGTGGAGGGTGGTGGGAAGGAGGATGCATTTCATGCTAGACTCTTGCTCCTCTCCACGGGGCATCCTGGGAGTCCTCGAAACCAGCTGGCGAGGTGTGGGGTGTGCAATGTCAACTCTTCCGGGCCGGGGACCCGAGACTGCTTTGGGTGGGCGAAGCGTTTGGGAGCAGCGCCTCCTCTGTGTGAGAAGTTCGGATAGTCTTGCGGGATGCACGGGTTACTTGGTGCTTGAGCTCCTTGATGCCACGCAGAAGTCAGAACATTGGCGAGCCCTCCTCCTCCTCACATATGCCTCTATTGGAACTAAAGCTCACCTCCCTGGACAGCCTTTATTCTCATCCGTAGAAGTTGTGATGGGAGTGGGAAGTGGGGAGGGGGGCACAGTTTCTGGCCATCCTCGCCTCGCTAAAGCCCCACCCAGTACGCGAGCACGCGCTCACAAACCCTCCACTCTCCCCAGCTTCGCAGCGGGCGGTTATTAGACCCCCGGCGAGCACGTTCCTTAAGCTCCTGGCACAAATCCCCTCAGAAACATTAATCACAATCACCAGTGAATACAAAATGTGTGCCCGTGCCGTTCCTGTCTTTTAATCCCGAACGTAATTCTGAAAAGCAGAATCAGAACAGGAGTCTATTAATCCCTTCCCCGAGCAAATGCAATCTGACCTACTAGACTTGATTTCCTGCAATTTCTCTAAGTTAGCCTCGCTGAAAGAACGTTCAAAAACAAGGGACTGCGAGAGATGAGGAGCGTTTCAGCAATCATGAATTGCACTTCAGTCAAAAGGCGCCCTCCTCATATACGGAGCAATTACTGACCAGAAACCCCGAAATGCCTCCGGGGTGGCGGTGGAATGAGCGTTTAGGGAGGGGTGAACGGGGGGAGAGGTGGAGCTAGTTGAGAAGCAGGAGTCTGGTATAAAGTTAGGAGCTCGTGAGGAAATGAAGCTCTCTCTCCACTCTTGGGACTTGAGTGACCTAATTTGGAGACTGTCCCCTTGCTGTGGTGCTGGGGCAGGCAGAGGGCCCACCCACAACATGTAGGGGTCAGGGTTCGACCCCCTGGAATCTGTTCTCGCTCTTACGATTTCACTACCATGTCGTTTGAGTAGTCATATTTCCCGTCTCCCATTTTATTCAAAACCGTCTTTCAGTTCTCTCATAATCGTAATTTGCACCATTGCCTTTTATCTTTGATTAATTAGGAAACCGAAAACGCTAATGGAGGATCGGGCCAATAAATTAGTCTTAGGGGCGGACGGACGGAGGCCCACCGCTGCTGGTGGGGGCCTCCACCGCTGTGCAGGAAGGGGTTAAGGAAAGGCGCACCTCTGAGTGCAAAGAGTAGTTCAGAAACGAAGCGGGTGGGCGAAGGTTCAGGGCACCCCCTGTGATTTTTAGTTTTTCCTGTTTTATTCCAGAAGGGGAGAGAGAAATCCCGGGTAGGGTCATGAGGGTGGGGCGCCGGTTTCTTTCAGAGAAGTCTCCCCCCAGTAGCGGGTGGCTGGCGGGTTTCAAGCCCGACGATTTTAGGTGGTCGTCTATTCTGGGGATGGGAAGTTATGCCTCCTTTTTGCATTCATTCTCCACTCGTCTGCTAGTCTGAAGGGGGTGGGCTGAATGGGAGGGAGATATGGAGGATCTGTTATTACCATCATATCAGTAACTCCCTAGCCAAAGAAGAAACCTGGTAACACGGAGTCGTTCCCTGCCCTCCAGAGGCGTCTGGCGGGTTCCGGATTCTTCTTTTCCCCCTCGGTGAAATCGATCACGCCTCCCAGACGGCTGAAGGAGAGCACTTTGCCACTCTTCACAGCTTCGCCCCATCCTCTTTAGCTTTCAATTGAAAACCAATTAAAGGTTTCTATAAATCTGTTAGCTCCCCTTTTATCTGGAGACCCCTGATGCATGCGATATTGCCCTTTAGATGCCTCTTCCGTGTTTTGTTTTACAATTGTTGTATCAATATAATGCAGCCTTTCTTCTCCTGTCTCTATAGATACAGATACACAAGGAGAACCAAAGCTATTCAGTCTCCTCATTTGTCCAGCAACCTAACAGTGATGTCCTTTCTCTGCTGCTGCTTTCCCTGCTTCGGGAGCAGCAGTTATGGTAGAAGCAGATGGCTACTGATTGGGGGAGCTTTGTGGCTCTAATACTGAATACTTTATGGAAAAGGAGTTTATCATGCTTCGTTGGGCAGAGGAACAAGGGGATGAGATTTATGGCCAGGAAAAATAAATCTTTTATAAGTTGAGGCTCCTTCTCACCAGTTGTCTCCTTTGCCCAGAGGAATCGACACATTGAAGAATTGCTTTTATTTTATGTTATTTTATGCTGCTCTCTGCTAACATTATTTTTTAGTCATGGTCTGAGAAGAGACGAAAAGCTAAAAGTATATGAAATACCTTAGGTTCTCATTGCTGCATCAGCATTTTGTATCCTCAGGGAAAACTCTCTTTGGAGATATGTTGTCCTAGATGTCCTGTTAGTTGTTGGGTAAAACACCATCCTCCATTATCCTATTATCTATAGAGAACAAAAAGGGATGTAACTGTGACCATCTGAAAAGTCAAGGGGGCACTGGTATTGAATGAGGGGGCAGTGATGAGGCATCTGTGGTGAAGGCATGTTCCCTCACTCTGAAAGGGTCCAGGCTGAAAGGATGATTCTGAGATGTCAGTGGATTGAAATTGGGAGTTGAATTTGGGGGCTCTAGAGAATATGTAGTTTTTAAACCTCCACTGGAGGTTTTTACAAGATAATGCCCCATGTATATGTATATGTATATGTATATGTATATGTATATGTGTATGTGTATGTATATATATGTATATGTATATATTCATTTCTCCCCCTAACCTTTTTACTTCTCTTGAGTCAGGTGTATCTGTTGATGGAATGTACTATCCCTTCTCCCCAAAGGGTGAAGGGGATGCAAACTGACATACGCCTACCGCTCCTCCTGTGTCCCAAACTTGTCTCTCTAGAAAGGGGCTACCTTCTCTTCCATCTAATACCTCCTCCTTCCAAAAGCCATGCCATAAAGTCAAAAAGGATACTCACAACACACCATCTGACAGCCAAGCACCATGGGATAGAAGCCATCTCCAACCCTGGGCCTCCCATTTCACTCAGAGTCACCTTAATATTGCAAATGTCATTTTTTAAACCTGAGAAACATTTGTTAGAAGTTCCTTTCCCTGTGTTTTCTCTTCTTTTACCTTGTCTCTAGAAACTGAAGGGGAAATGTCAAAAGGAAAGGCATGTGGCTTCCAGAAGTGTCTTATACTTTCTGTCATAAGTTACTCCTTCCTTCCCATTGAGGCTGTGCTCTACCACTCCACGTAACAGCATGCACCTTTGCACAATTCTTTCTTTCTGAAGAGGAAAATAAGTGGAGCAGGAGAACTAAGACTTTAAAATTATTTTGAATCAACAATTCAAAGTGGCAGGCACTGCGGTGCTTTAAATAATTAACTTGAAGCTCTTACTGTGTGCCAGGATGAATGCTCTGCCAGGATTAATTCATATGATCCTTTGAGTTTAGTATTACTGTCCTCTTTTCATGTATCCCCTTCCATCACAGCAAACAGAGGCAGAAAGGGTACCTGATGCAGCAAGGGATCCAGCTGAGAGCTGAACCTTACACTTGCCCTTGCCTACTCATAGCCACCTATGAGACAAAAGTTTTTGAAGAAATAAGGTAGTGCAAATGAGGAAACTATAATTTACAGGCTGTGGTTTGCTTGAAAACTCTCAGCTAGTTGCCTGCAGACCTGGCATTCAAATCTAAGTGGTTAGGACCCCAAATTTCAAGTTCTTGGTCCAAACACCTCTCAGATTCTTAAGCGACAAGCAGGACAAACAGAAGCCCAGAGATGATTGCTGTTGCTGATTGCCCAGCCTGAACCAGAAGCTTTGCAGAGTGTGAGACTAATGGAGGTTAACGCTCCTGTTCCAGGCGGTGGCGGCGCAGAAGCAGATTGGAGTTTCGGAGTAGGTGTACCTAGCAACCTCGGTAGGACTCGAGGCTCTTTTGATCGTGCAACCCACAATGCTATGCAGTTCGCGAAGGGGGAGGGGGAGGGGGATAGGAGGTGTGTAAGTGCCCCTTAGGGGAAACCAACCTTCTTGAAGCCAGGGAATGCGGCCCTGGCTGCAAAGCCTCATCCCTCCACACTCCCTAGACTTAGTCTTGAAGCTCACGTATGAGCGCTTCTGCTAAGCCATCACCCTTGGAGAAGAGGAGGGCTTACATCACTCAGAGACCCACAGCCATGGCCAGGACTAGTGACCGGTCCCTGGGCATCTGAGCCCTCTCAGAACTTGGGTTTTTGGCTAAGGCATGTGTTCTCATGCTTCTTGTTTCGCGGGGTTCCACTACCTCAGCACTTGCAGACAGGTTACTTCGCGTTTCCTGCACAGTGCCTCCACTGGGCATGCCGGGAGGACTCCAGAAGGAGTAACGGCACCCAGCAGCGAAGTGGGTATTTACAATGGGTCAGGTATTGCTTGGTTCATAGATGAAGGCTGAAGTAGAACCAGTTAAATTACCTACCCAGCATCAGGACTTGGGACTGGAACCCAGACTCTAGTTCTCTTAGTCTAGTTTGTATAGCTGGTCTTTCTCGGGTCAGTTCTCCAGACTTCCAGCTAAGGAGAATGTTCCTTAGTGAAGGCGTGGAGACCTTGGAAAGTCGTCGGGTGAAATGAAACCAACCCCAGTTCTTGGAAGAATTCCTTACCATCTGTTCAGCAACTAGCTTTTCAATGTGCACTGGCACCTGCCCTCATTCCTTCACTGAGTCCTTACTGAGCAGGTAGGTCTTTCTTAGTTTGTCTGCGGAGGGAAACTAAGATTGAGAGGGGTCACTAACAACCCAAAGGTCGCTAAGAGATCGCAGCGAGAAAACCCACTCCCTGGAGAGGCAGACAGGAGACCATCCTACGAGGACTAGTATAGGATGAGGTGATGAGATTCTGCTCTTCCCGCAAGCCCCTATTCTTACACTCCCTTTCTGCTCCCTAAAGTGATTGCCCGGGAAGAGGCAAGTTTGGATACTGTAATTCCAGGGGAGCGATACACAGCAGGAGAAGAGCGGCAGGCCTTTCATTTTGCGTAGTGGAGGTTTCCTCTTGGGTATGTCTAGAGCGCACTTAGCATGAGGAATGACCTCTTCTTACCCCAAGTTCATGGTTTGTGTTTACCGCTTGTGAAAGAACGATCCCAACCCCCACCCTCCCATCCCCAGCTGAAGGTTCTTGTAAGGTTCTTCCCAATCCCGTCATGAACCAAGTCGGAAGTTTTTTGTTTCTTTTTTTGTTTGTTTTGAGACTAGGTCTCGCTAGTTTTGCCCGTGGAACCGCAGGCTCACGTTGCCCGGGGTACCACAGACTCAAGCAATCCCCAGCCTCAGCTTCCCAGGTAGCTGGGATGACAGTCGCGCGCCCCCACCTCCCCCCCCCACCTATTTTTTGGGACTAGGTCTCGCTATGTTGCCCTGAGCGGGACTCGAACCGCGATCCCTAGCCCCAGCTGCTTCATAAGCTGAAGCTTACAGGCACGCACGAATGTGTCCGGTTCACCAGTTAGAAGTCTTATCGTTAAACTTGAGTTAGATTTCTTGGAAGTTCTGGAATTCAGATCTCTGAATTCTTTCATGAATCATCCCAAATGTACTGGAAGGCATGTGTGCACTCGGTGTACTGTTCTGGTGATGTCCTCCCTGGGACTCTTCCAGGGATACTTGTTTCCCCACATTGAAGCCTCTCTCGTTGAATTTTCTGTGTATTCTTAGCTCTGTTGCCTTACATATTATTTAGACACGGACACTCAAGAATGCTTACATCAGGAGATGTCTGCAACTAGCAGCCACTTCAGTGCCTTGCCTTCCCATTTAAGATGTTGGGTCCAAGTTCAGCTGTGAGCGACTTAGGGAATTGAGAAGTTAATTCAATCCCCCAGGTAGAAACAGAACTTTTTGCATTCTCAGTACATTGACTTTTCCTAGGATTTTTCCCAAGTTCAAGGGACACCCCCCCTCCACACACACACACTAGTCTGGAAACATTAACCATTAAAGGTCTCAGATAAAATGTTTTTAAAATACAGATAATTCCAAGAGGCATCTGATCACATACATACAAGATGTAAGAGAAACAAAAATTGTATGTAAAAAACATATTGTTCAGAACTTTATTTAGTTTTGCTTCTCCAGGACCAATCATTCTCTTATCTGACCAAACTATTTTTCAAAAATCATTTTAGACATGCAAGAAAAAACACTGATTAATTTATGGATATGCAGCCAAGTGGCAATCCAGATAGTTTAATTACTATCTCCAAAAACATTCACCAGTTTACAAATATACATACACACATGTATGAACAGGGATAAACTTCTCTGGATCTAAATTGAATTGTAGACCTTTAGGAAAGCTTAACACCTTTTATTGAGTGTTCATTCCTTTGGGACACTTGTGAATGCTTTATTTGATAATTCTATCACTTTATTTTGTCCAACACTTATTTTTAAGATTTGGTTTTTTTCTAAAACTTTAGAAGATATTGTAAATTTTACCTTGTTTACTTTTGTTTTACCTAAGCAGAAGACCAGTAAATCAGTCTAGGGATTGGCTATTAAATCAGCAAGTTCAAGAATATGGGGATGTTTCAATCCCCATCTATTATTTCTGCTATTTTGTAATACTTATGGTTTTGTTTATTATAATCTTACTATTACTATTGTTTGTGACAAGTTGATCTTTGAATTTTTAAGACCACTTCTCAAAGAATTAGAGTTGAAAAGTTTATAGGTTTTCCCTATGTTTGAGAAGGCATTCCCCCATCAATGCTAGATTAATACCTAAATTAAATCTGGAAACACCTGTGATTCATTTAAACTGAAATCACAGAAATAGGTGTTTTTACACACCCCAATTTATAACAGGAGCAAAAGAATGGTTTGGGTGGAAAGAAATAGTTCGTAAAGAAACTGAATTGTATTTCTAATACTCTAACAAAGCAATTTACATCATCACTGTTGGTTTCTAATCGATATCCTGTTCCCAGATCATTGAGCTTTCTTTTCTTTTTTTTTTTGTCTCTCTATTCCTTAGAGAAATAAAGATGTTTACTTCTCTCCTTAGACCAAGAAAGTATTCCAGGGATGGGTTCCAAGCTAAAATATCTTGGCCATGTGCATGGTCTACTAGATTTTTTTTTTTCTCCCAGGAGAGTACTGTTTTATTGTTGCTCATCTACCAGAAGCCCTATTCACAATCTAATTCTCTACCTCAGAGGACTAGCTGTCATCAGGTGTCAAAGAGTCAGGTTTGGAAATACTATGTAGCCATCAGCTATAACTCTACAACTCTTCATTATACACCATCTGAAACAGAAAAGAAGAGGGGTAGAATTTGCATACGGAGTGTTGGAATCTTGTCCTTTCTCCTGGCTTTTGTGATAAAATTTGGTTTACAGTCTTTCATCTTTGTGCCCCTCCTAAGACCTGGAGTGAATGGACTGGAAATTGGGTACTCCCTTACTTTGGAGACTTTTGGAAACTCCTTGGTTCCCAGTCTTGCCTGAAAAGCCTGGCCTGAAAGATGAAAAGGCTGTGTGGCTACCTATAGTCCTGCTTATATTTCCTTCTCCCCACTCTGTTCTTTCTTATGAAATCTTGTCATAGATAGTAGTAAGTCAGTCTGAGCAGGACTTTGTATCCCATGGATTATACAAGAATCCAGACTATAAATGGTAATTCTCTGGATATTCATCGGGGGGAAAGTTGAAATAACCCATAGGATCAGGATGCTGGATATTGAATCTGGTTCATAGGTGACTCATACACCAGTGAGGATAGGGCATTGTTTTCAGATCTGTGGTAGTTGTCTTCATTATCATCCCATTTTATTAGCCACCATAGAAGTCATACTCAGGAACTATTAAAGCAGATCATACAACCCAAATCCAGGAGAAGAAATGCATTACACAAGACTCTGAAAGAATAAGCAGTTTACAGTTGAATTCCAATAGAAGGGCAACTGGAACTTAAGATCTCTCAGAGAGGTTTTAAACTTGAGAAAGGTAGGTTAAAATTGCAACAACATGATAGAAACAGCAGAAATAGCATTAAAAATAGCATTTATTGATAAAGAAGAAACTACAAAGAGAAAATGTGAATCAAGAAGTAACCCCAGCAGTTGGGAATCTGGAATCTCTCCTTACATGCTACAAAATTATCCAATCCACGTATCTCTGGATTGGATTTCCCAAGAGCAGCCTGGGAAAACTTCACACTTTTATCACATGATAAACCAACTGTAGTAGAGTGAGGAACACAACCAAACTGAGATTGCCATATATAATTATAATAACCAAAGTACTCCCGTCTCTATAAACCCTCATCCAGCTCAGCATGGACTGACTTGTGTTGCCACTAAGATGTAGAAGTAAAATGAAATAAATTACCAATTAAGATAACCTCTTATTCTCTTGTTAAACTCAAAAATTATCATTCTCCTCCTAAGACAAAAGGGGAGGAAATGAGCTAACAGCCTACTGAAATTTATGTTTTTCTTATCTACCCCATATATCTGCTTCCCTTTCATGTACGAGTAGCCAAGTTTATCTCTTAGGGAGTTGGTTATTCTTGACAGTAAGGCTAGACAGCACAATACTTGTCCATGGAGTTCCATTTTCTGCCTCCATCAACCCTCACAGTCCCCTTCAGAGACCTCCTGGTGGGAAATTAATAAGTTTAGGGAAAATTTTCCACCGTCTGCTTTGTTGGCACACTCTTATTTTCCATTGCATTTTGTCTTTCATCATGAATTGCTTTCATTCTTTCTGTCTTTTCTTTTTACAACTATGCCTTTGTTGGTATATTGCTTTGAAATAGGATTAGAATGTGATAAACCAAATCCTAGAGAGAGAGAAATATATAAATATATGATAGTCATATGGTCATAATCCTGGTGAGTTATATAGGCTTCACCTGTCTCATGTCTCAGAAGCTGAGCTATTTGGGGGCCCATTTCTTCACACTGGGAGTAGAAGTTGCATTTCCATTCTAATAGTCTCCAAGAATCAGATTTCATTTCTTACTCTTTCTCTACTCTCTCACTTAAGTCATAAAAGGTACCACTTCAGGAATAATTTATCAATCTTCAACCTTTCCAAAACAATATTGTAGTTGTCTACACAAGTATCTTTATCATAACTGCATAAAACCTTGCTAAAGTAGAGCAAGGTGAATATATTCTCACTCTTTATTGTCCTCACTTTAATTATTTAACTGGGAATAAAATCTCA
This sequence comes from Uropsilus gracilis, assembly GCA_004024945.1. NCBI lineage: Eukaryota > Metazoa > Chordata > Mammalia > Eulipotyphla > Talpidae > Uropsilus > Uropsilus gracilis. Next base: position 91,343 of record PVHY01001028.1, on the reverse strand, counting down.
AGGAAAGGAGAACCAAATGCATGCATAAACTCATTGTTCCATGTGAAGTAGAAAAAATTATTGACTGAGATGCATTTTTATAGCACTGTCTGAGGCTGAATGAGTGCCTCAACCCTTCATTTAATATCAGTTATTCCAATAGATAATAATGTAGAGTGATTTCAAGTAGCTTATGCACCATTTTGACCCATAAGTAAATTTCTGGAAAATTATACATAATTTGCTTCCTATCAATGACTGTCATTGAGACCACTTGCATTATCAAGCAAAATATGTATATGAAATATTGATGAAACCCTCTAAATAGGAATTTAAGTTTAAACTTAAGTTTAAATCTACCCATATTTGGTATTTGTATATTGTAGACATTTACTGCCTAAAACAGAATGTTATATAATTTTATTTAGGGATTTTTACTGGCAACCTATGGGGGAGACTAAGTGGGGGGGGGGGAGAAGAACATAGAGGAAATATCATCAGGTGGCCAGGATCTCAAGCTATCTTTCCCCTCTTTAATGTAGCATCTTAGTGATTTCTTAGCTTGAGATTTGGTAGGTGAATCTATACCATCCTCAACTTAGTCTAAGTTTCAGTATCTCAAAGGAAACATATTCTATACTTTAAAGGACAGGGGAAAGAAAAGTTCCATTTGAAGTTCAAGGTTTTTTAAATATTCACATTCTGGAATTATTATTTTATATTTATATATGAAAGAAAAAATTTTAAGTGGCTTGCATGGACAGGTGACATTTCCTGGGAGAAACTTTTTACTCTATACATAAAGCAAAAAAAAAAAAAAAAAAAAAAAAAAAGGCTCAAAGGAGGCTTATATTCAACAGTTTCATGGAATTAAGTCCAGAGATATTGCCCCCTCCACCCCCCACAACCCTCATACACTTTGCTTGTATCAAATTGTATTCCAAAGGGACCAAAACTATGGCATGACTACTTCTTTATCACAATTTGGTGTTGCTTACACTTGTAGCTTTCCTCCCCTTTCCTTTTCCTTTTCTCCTTGGAATTCACATAAGTGTCCAATCATTATTATTCAACTCTAAGTTTACAGATATTTGAGGCAAGTCTTTTGAAATTTGTAATTCCTCCACCCTTTAAAAAAAAATGGTGATTAGGTGAGAAGAGGGGACGAGAGACAGAGAAATGAATGAAGCAGCCAGGCAATAAACAATGGAAACTAAATAGAGATGCAGATACTTATATACAGATACGTGGGTGCTCTCAGTCTTTGTCATAACATGGGTTGCCTTTAGCCAAACTAACTGTGCACACATGCATAAGAGAAATGACAGTTTAAGATGAAAGTGAACTGCACTCTGAGAGCTTTCCTTGAAAAGTCAGTAGCAAACCTAGAAATTAGGGAAAATCTCTCCCTTCCTTGCAGTATATGGGGGTTTTACATAGCAAGTCTACTTTCTGAGAGTCCCAGCTTAATCTTAGGCAGAGGTTGTCAGACCAGAGTGACTCAGAATTTATGGGGATGGGAGCGGAATTGACCAGGGTTTGATGAAATAAGCAGAGAGAGAGAAAGAGAGAGACCCCCCCCAAAGAAAAGTGAACTAGATGGAAAATTCCATATATACATATTTTGAGCAAAATCCTACCGTGGCCTCTCTGCACCTCAGGCACCGACAAGGAACGATATTAGTACCTAGCTGCCCCACTGGATTCTGGAGGGAGGGCTTAGAGATGTGAGAGGGACAAACTAACATGGTATGCGCCTTTTCCCACTCAACTGCTCTTTATCAGCCCTTTATCTATTCACCTTATTTCATGACTGGATAAAAACGAAGTCTCTTTCTTATGTCGTGGTTTTGCGTCGACAATTTTAGAGGACTAGCGATGTAGTTTATCTTAAAATTAACAGACCGTCCTCTTCAATGTAGTGATAGTAGGGGCTGAAGGAATGGGCATCTAGACCATTCAACGGCCTTTCTCCCCTTCGAGGGTAAAAGTTGAATGGCAAAAGAACCCTGCGATCCGGCAAAAATGTCTTGCAGCTCCAGCTGAAGGAGTCAACTCGCAGGCTGTTAAGGAACTCAAGTCATTAGCATCAGCTGCTTCACTAAAGGGGTAAGCCAGCGCCTCTAAGTGGCTTAACGCACAAACGAGGCTCGGGAGACCGCGTTGGAAATTCCATCCACCCTTTCACCACCCGCTGGATGGGAAAAAGGCTCTCCTTAGCCCACCTCAATCATCATTTTTACTTTCACTCACCCTCTCACCCTCACCCACCCTGAGGTTCTAGAATACCGCTGCCTTCGTCCTGCAATCTACTCCAGCACAATGCACAGCGCGCCAGGTAGAGGGCGGAACAGTTTTGCGTCCAGTAAACTGTATTCTTGCACTCATCTCCCCCTCACCCCTTCTCAGCCGGGTTACTTGTGACCTGGGACCAGAAGACCCTGGAAACCCCTTTTCGAGATCTGGTAGGTACCCCACCCTTTTTCCCTTACCCCAAGTCCAGATCCATGGGTAGGTTGAGCCACGTTCTCACCAGAGCGCAATTTTTCCGAATCTTGAGCCAAGACGCTGGGTAGAACGGAGCGCTCCAGGAGAAACCAGGCGCGGAGGTATCACCCCCAGGCAACTAGCTGCGCGAACCAACCGCTGCTCGGTGGCCAAGGAACCACTGGGGATTAATCCGTAACCCGGATTCCCTTCCTAGAACTCGAACTCGGGAAAAGTGAACGCGCTGGGTGGTCAGCCCTCGGCCAGAGCTGCTCCAAGTGCCAAGAAACGGGAGAGGCCCTCTGCGTTTTTTTTTTTTTTTTTTT